>JAHQIW010004299.1:0-32008 GCA_019055375.1 Parelaphostrongylus tenuis | reverse complement strand
GATTACAAGGTAATCTACCTTGCAGCAATTATTCTTTCTATTTCTACTGGTGGATCTTCCATTGAAACAGCTGAGGTCATGTATCTTTAGGATTCCACTAGACTATCTGATGCCTTCCGCCTTTCCACCAGAAGGGAACAGCCTTGATTTGATCTCAGAACTTACAAATACATTATTAGGGCAATAGCCATAGTGAAGCTTACGTAGTAGTCGTGCTAGGTCAGCGGCAAAGCGATCCATTCATTCGATCCCGATAGATTTGGTAATATGAAAATGAGATGGTCCCATGGACCGTGCCATGCTCACTGATTATTAATAGTAATATTCATTTAAAATGTGACAATTTATTACTATAATGCGATGTTATTTATAAGTTTTCTCCTGAGCTTCTCCATAACTCACGTAGTCATTCACCTAAGTAATTCATGCTCTTACATGATAGCAGCAATCTGACCGCAACAATCATTCAAATAATTGCATAGTTTTAATCTGCATTTGATATCGATTTCAAAAAACACCATTAATGAGTGAAGACCGAGTTGAAATTGAATTGACATGTGTAAATGTTGAATCCAATTGTCTTTGATTTAATACCACATGTATAATTGCTTGATTGCAACCCACGAACCACATCTACTTGGAAGGTCTGTCTTCACGAGTTGAGGCGAGCCTGGCACATGAAAATGTGCTGATTTAGCAGTTTTATTTTCGCGAACCCCGAGCTAAGCTTAGCTAAGGTTTCCTCAGGTCGCCTTCACATTGATCTCAAAACAGTAGTAGAACAAGTTTGAGGTTGCTACACGTTATGAAAGGGTGTTTCGAAAGACCTGCTATATGAAGCTGTAACCAGAGATTTATTCTTTCGAGTGATGAGTAAAACTCCTATGAAAGTCTTGTATATCGAATGATGTCGAATTTCAAAATGTTCCCTTATGACCTAAAATCACCACGAACTTTATCCTAAATACCACCGTTTTGTTATTGATCTACTCAGCAGACTCTCGACACGGCCGGTTGTTACACAAGCTTGCTAGGGTCACTGCATCTAGCCTTATTACCTTAGTATCCCGTACCTTATACTAGGTATTTAGCCGATTCCGTATTTTACGTACGCTAAAATGTGCATGGATACGGTATTCAGGGCCATCCCTACGCCTCTTGAGGCTTTTTCCCAGTTCATGAAATGAACAATAGAGCGGCGATTTGAAATTAGGCCGCCTAGCCCTTTCTGATTACTGATTACAAATAAATGCTAATTTCATCGCGAGATTATGATTGAGCGCTATGGAAGGTTAAGATGAGGTTTGTCGCCTATTGTTAAAGTATACGATAGAGATCGATTAACACTATAATCTTATCTTTTATATGACACTACTTGAGTATTACTGGTAAAGGCTATCCAAGCGATTGTAGTACGTCAAGTTTCACAAAAATGGGCTACTCGATAAATTTCCTGGCTAAGCACCGCTCACAGTTTTTCATTTAATATGGATTGTAAGGTAGTCTACATTGCAGCAATTATTTTTTCTATCTCTACTGGTGAAACTATTGAAACAGTTGAGGTCATGTATAATTGGTGTTTCACTAGACTATCCGATGCCTCTCGCACTTCCACCAGAATGCAACAGCCTTGATTTGTTCCCAGAAGCTTCAAGTACATTGTTAGGGTAACAGCCATAGTGAAGCTTACGTAGTAGTCGTGCTAGGTCAGCGGCAAAGCGATCCATTCATTCGATCCCGATAGATTTGGGATTATGAAAGTGAGACGGTTCATGGACCGTGCCATGTTCGCTGATTATCAATAGTAACATTCATTCAAAGGTGGCAACATATTACTATAGCGCGATGTTATTTATAAGTTTTCTGCTGAGCTTCTGCATAACTCACGTAGTTATTCACTCATTCACCTAAGTAATTCATGCTCTTACATGATAGCAGCAATCTGATCGCAACAATCATTCAAATGATTGCATAGTTTTAATCTGCATTTGATATCGATTTCAAAAAACCCCATTAATGAGTGAAGACTGAACTGAACTCGAATCGACATGTGTGAATGTTGAATACAGTTTTCGTTGATCTAATACTACATTTATAATTGCTTGATTGCAACCCACGAACCACATCTACTTGAAAGGTCTGTCTTCACGAGTTGAGGCAAGCCTGGCACACGAAAATGTGCTGATTTAGCAGTTTTATTTTCGCGAACCCCGAGCCAAGCTTATCTAAGGCTTCCTCAGGTTGCCTTCACATTGGAGCAATCACCAGCTCTTGTAGAGCAAAAGGAGATCACCATTTTGCCACTAATAGCCGGCGCACATTCGCTATTCTGTTATGAGACATATGTATTCATACATAGTTGAAGATAATTTTGACTTTCAAGATGAAGAGAATATGAAAATCCTGGGAATCTTGTCAACAAGTTTCAGCTTTTCTCATTCTGTAATGGCGGAATTCTGGTTTTCGGCAACCCACAAAAGACTTCTTTTTTCGTCGAGGTTGCCTTTTCAAGCAACTAAGCAGCTAAGCACCATTTTCCCCCAAAACGGCTCAATTTAGTCCTTTGCTACGCTCACGTACAAAACTGAAATTTCTGGTGCACTAACTGCTTTGAACTATGCACTAGAAAAAGTTATAGTAGAAGTAGTACTGTGGAGAAATGTTGGTACAGTTGAAGCGATTGAATGAACCTATTTCTATTGCTTCGTCAAGGACTACCAATAGCCTTCCAGTTAACAAGAACATCGGCATTGTCGGAGAACTAGGTTGATTGTGAATATGCTACTTGTGTTGCACCAACGTTGAGTTTAGCAAGATAAGGATTTCAGACAGCATCTTGAGAAGCGAGCTTAGTCATAGTACAAAGGTCGGATGTGCTCTTTCGTATGAATTGTCGTTAGTTCAACTGTGGATACCGAACTCCTCACCCTTGACGGAGTTGGCAAATTTATACTAAATTTGTCTGAGTGAATAGAGACACTGATGCTAGTGCCAATGGCCATCGTAAGTCATTAAGTCATTTTATAGACTTTCGTTAAAAAAGGATCATCCAAGGAGCGATAAGCATTGAACACTGTATTTCTTATTCTAGAGGCTTTCGATACTTTCAATTTTTTACTTGTTTCTACGCTGTGTTGCTTATTTCTTACACCACCATTACTTCTATTGTAAGGCCAATCTTGTACATTTCCGTAGTTAAAAGGAGTAGTTTAATTTGCTTGATGGCGCTGTTCTTCAGCTTTCCATGGGTGTTGAACCTTGTTGCATAATCATGACTCATCGAGAAATCTCTCGACAGAGACTCTTGAGGAATGATAACGTCTCGACCTTGGCGCCAGCCATTCACTCCACCGACGATTGTCATCAGATTGGAAGTATATGATTTGCTTAACTGGTCGCAGGATAATTGCGTGCACGTTTGATAGGCAAAAGGAATGCTGATTCAACGAAATCCTCACCGCAGCGTTTTCAAGAGCAGAAACTTACACAACTGATAGTTTTGTCTCCGATCCAAGTCACATCCAGTAAAGGGAAGAACTTACGGTGGTTGTCTGAAAACTAGAAAAACTCATCGCGATTGGAACCATGACTATGAGGATACTTTGTCTTCAAAAGTTTTTGAATAATGGAAATTTGTGAAAAAAGGTAACGGTACGAAATAAATTCTCGTAAGTTGAAGCAAAGTGTTTGCTGCTTCTTGTTCATCATGTCGATCACTTTTTACAAATCATTTGAATGTGGTACGCAATGTTTAAATTGTATTCGATTATTTTTGTTTCAAAGAGCGTATGTGGCGCAGTGGTTAGAGGTGCTCTGCGTCGCATACGAGGTCAATGGTTCGAATTCACGCTTATGGCTCACCAAGCCATCCATCCCTCCGGGGTTGGCGAATTGGTACCAGACTGGTATGAGACTTCTCTGGGAGTATAAGCAGCACTGACTCGATTCAGCAAGAGGCCACCGCGAGTCATTGGGAAAGGTCAGATATGCATTCAGTCACCTCAAACGAATTTGAAAATTGAAGACGAATGCATGGCGCATCCCACAGGTATTGATCGACGCCGAGAGCTTTATCCTTTATTCTTTCATTCTTGTTTTATTTATTTCGACTCTTTTAGCTCAAAAACACTTCTAACAAAAAAATCTGCGTTCCTCATGCTTCCTTTGTCACTTAGTAACTTCATTCGTGATGTAACACTTAGTGAATATTCTCTATACTTACTGAGTTCAAAACTGACGCGTTTAGCGCAGTGTTTTGAGCACCTGTGCAATACATGCAGAGTTACTAGTTCGATTCTGTGTCTCGAATTTAAAAAAATTTGTTTCCTTTTATCAACTGATTTTTGAAGGTGGAACTTTAGAACATATATATATATATATGTTTATATATATATATATATATATGTTTATATATATATATATATATATTATCAATCCATTTACGAGGTCTGTTATTACATCCTAGCGATATACGTACGTTTCGCCCGTCTCATAGGTATTACACGCCTCATACTAGAAGTAGAAAAGCGAGCGTATGCCTTGGTGTTCGGCAAGTGAAATATAACGAGTTGCATCGTTTTTCTTCCAGTCAATATTTTCCGGCTCTTATCATTCATAAAATCATTCCTTTTTAAGGTGGACAAACTACAGTTGCCTGCAAGGATAGAAAGATAAAGAGGCTGGAATGTGAGGTTGGCATGCTCCTAGAAAGCATCGCTTACGCCTAATATGAATCTGTCATCCTCTGCAATGCTTTCTGGAGTTGAATTCATGGCGTATTTTTGAGATATAGAGCGACAAAGTGTTTTTTGTCTAGTTCATTGGATTAGATTCAGCAGAAAAGTTGTGAAATATAGTTGAAATGAAATGAACTGTGTACAGCGGCGCAAAATTGTCTCATGAGTTTGTGTGGCTTTCAATAGAATCAGCTCACAACTCCTTAATGAATATTACATTCAGCAGCCTTATGGAAGAGGCAATACAATCACGTAAGCGCATCGTCTGTTTGAAGATGTCGGAAAACCTAAAAAGAATTGAGAACGCTTGTGCTCAGATCATTAAGGTTAGTCGAATTCTTTCAACTCCACATTCATCCATTTCTCTTAGAGAGCGGTTTCATTATTATATGACAGCAATGACAGTGGCGCTGTATTTTCTGACGAGAACTTTCTATTTCGTAGATCGCACTCACTAAAATTAATCTTCCAACTAACCTTGGTCTTGATTTCTTCAAATAGAGACGTTCTGCCTGATATGTCTGTCATTTCACAGTGGCTTATTTTCGACCGCAATATAACCAATAGATTTTTTGACCATGTTTAAGTTTTTATCGCTCTGGACACCACTCAAAAATGATGACAGAATGGTGGAGCGTTATAAGCACATTCTGGATCTATGCTTTCTACAATTTTTGCACGGTTGAATGGTCCTCCACATTTTTTCCTCCTTTTTCTGGCTTGTAATGTCTGTTTTTGTTTCTTTAGGAGCTGAGCACTAGGATGGTTGCTATAGAAAACCTAGTAAGCCCCATCTCACTTGGTATCCACGGTAAATATAGATTGATTTTGGTGCAAGAAACATGGCGCTCCAATGACACACTTCTTCAACCCCTTTAGAATTACGTCAAATTATCGTCGTCGAATGCCAGCGTTACAATCTTTAGTACCTTTAGCTTTTGTCGTCACCAAAGTGGGATGGGGAGGGGGCGGCTGTGACTAGTGAATGATAAAATATGATGAAGGGAATTCGATAAGCTATCATTGATAGGAACAACGCCAATGCTCCCTAAAGATTAAACAAAAAGTGCCAGAAATGGTACCGCGCACTGTGTAGAAATTTATTTTCTATTACGACTGAATGTGTAGGGTGTGTTTTTCGTTTCTAAATGTATTGAAAAAGTAGAGATTTGATTGATGTGCTTATCAACCATGTTGAATTAATCCTCACTAAAACGCCATGAGCTCTCGCTGTCAGATTACTGCACCACAGCATTGGCGTGCACCTCATCTGCTGCAGACGAATCTGAACAATCTTCGCGATTCTGCCACCACAGCTTATGAAGCACTGGAAATTTTCGCACAGTACCGCTAGGATATCGATCGATCGAAGAAATCCAAAAGTTCAAGGTATTCTACTTGATCATTTATAGAAGCTTTAGTGATTTATTGTTAGTGTAGAAGTCTGCTACCACCAGTTCTTGTTGCTTTTATTTTACCACGCACATGGATTTCTTTACATACGCGAAATAATTGACCTGGAATTCCGCCCTTCAAAGTTTCTCTTTTGGCCTAAAATTCCTTTTTCTCCAAACAAAGCGAAAGAGCTGCACCGAAACGATAGCAATAATTTCAAAAAACCAGTTCGCCGCGTTTATACCGATTTCTAATTGCTGGATAAAAATTGATTTTGATGCGCATATAATCGCGTTCAAAAGACACGATTTGAACGATGGTTTGCTTTGATACAGAGTCGACGATCATGAAAACGTCAAGAGAAGCGTTATATTTTAGGAAATTCTCAAACTCTGTTCAAAATTGCGAGGGAAACTGTGAAAAATCCTAAGTGATATCTTTTCGTCGTTCTACAAAAGTTTTGCTACCAGCTAAAGTTTTACAAGTAGGGCCAAAACCAGAAATAGTATGCACGAAATCCGTAGGATTATATATTTAGTTTTTGCTGCTCCATTTATCTGCTGAGGGATACATACAATCAAAGAAACCTTCTATAGTGAAAGTTTCTTTTTCCTAGAATAAGATACATAAACGTTGAAATATGTCGAAAAACTCGTAAGAATTTGTTGTAGAGGAATATTCAACTGAAAAACCCCATAACATCATTGCTCCTTACCTGCGTATTGTCCCATCTTGTCTCAACATACGACGAGCTTCTAAAGCCATTGTTAGCTGCTCGTAGTCATATCTCAGACTTGTGAAAGAACCTCGATAGAAGTGGCTGGACTATGTCTGTTTTTTCACGTGATGGCGACTACTCACAAACAGTGGATGATTTCGACCAATTTATCTCTGCTTTCCATAAGGTAGGTAGGCAGAAAAATTTGGAAACAAAATTGAACTCAACCTGCTGAAAAAATGGTTTTTATTTAGTATCGTTAACGATCTCTTTGATAAAGTTCTATTGATGAAAGGTTGTTAGTGTTTTTCACAGAGTTATTTCATGAGCTTGCTGGTTTTTCGATAGCTAAAACGTCTGAATATTGAGCTATACTTAATTCAAGCACTTTAATTACATAAACTGAAGAGAATTTGGGAAAAGGAAGTTGATTGTTTTGAAGCTGTGAGTCAAACTTGTGCCCTCAAATAACAACAATAGGTGTAATTATCGCTTTTGCTGGACGAGCCGCCAGATGAGAATTTCATTGTAGCACCAGAACTCGCGTCGTGATGGTATTATCTGCTTACCTGATAGTATGATTAAGTTCAAAAATTTTTTGCAGTCATTTCCTTATTATTTGTAACTTCGATGGTAGTATAAGTTTGTGATCTCAAATATCTATTTGCTAAACTGATCATTTTCCATTACTGGAAAATGTCTTCAGTTCCAACAGACTGCTGTCGACTTCTACAGTGGACACAACTTCTGATGCCGTCGTCAATGATAATATTTCTCAGTCCGTTGACAAACAACATATCAGAAACATCGACACCCATCACTCTACCCATCCGCGGATTCCCGATCGGCTGGCAGTCTCGCTCGGGTAAGTTTGCGTCAACGTTGCATCAATTACTGCAGCGAATGGTAGAGTTTTCGGTGTCAATGTACTCTATAAAAAATACATATGTTTTTGAAGTTTTTTCGTTTCCCTTTAGAATGGGAGTGTTTTCAAAGTGGACTATGGCACGTATACGTTTTAGATCACCACCTTTCATTGAAGAGACAAAACGTTTGTCATCGTCGTCCACCTCTTCTGTAACGTCATCCGATTCTTCTCAACTGTCTCCTGTTTTGGTTACCAAACCCAACGCAGATAAACCGAAAGGACGTGTGACCTTTGCCGATGAGGTGACGTTGAGTTACTTTCAACCTAACTCTTGTGTTGTCTTTATCTTTCAGATCATTTCCGTTATTCTCACCCTAATTAAACTCTTTGAGAAAAAAGCGTTATTTGCTTCGTTCTACAGCTTCGGTGGTCACTCGATAGCTTGAATCTCGAGGTTCCCGATGGTGTACTTTATTTTTTAAATGGCTCTCCTACTACGTTGTGACAGTAAAAATGAAATTATGTTTCGATGACCAAATATAATTCTTTTCTTTTGACCGCGTTTAGCGGTGGTATGATAGAGATAAATAAATGAATAAATAAATATAAATTAGATATAAGCATGAATATAAATAGAATCATGTTTGATCATCGACATCGAACATCACTCTACTTAACTGGGAAACTGGGAAGTATGTTTCACACTTGGGTATTTCTCTCTGTGAAAGTCTTTCTCTAGGCTTTCAGTAATTCTCGACAGATCAAATTTTAACGATTTCAAATGCGTATTTGGTTTTTCGAAAAGATTTCTCGTTGAGATGTAAAACTGAAAGTAGATCTGCATTTCACACGCGGCACGATCTCCTTGCTGCGATATGGGATCTGAATTTTCAACATTGGCATCAATCCATCGCGCTTTTGAAACATTACACCCACCCTAACCGATAGAAATGTGCCCCTATGCTGAACCTAATCTTCTTTTGGCAGTTACTGCGTACTGAAAAGCCTTTTCTCAAAAATCAAGTGGAGCATTTAAGTCGTCGAATTTTTTGCTATCGAATTAATCTGAAAGTTTTGAAGAGAAGCTTTGTCCAGCGAAAATACCAGAGTGAGAAACATTATAAGTTTTTCACCATCACAACGTGGAAAGAAGGCCTTTTTGAAAATAAAATGCAACGTTAAAACTCTTGCGATCTAAGCTATCAAATCACTTCTGAATCTTTGTAGAAAAGCAAGAAAACTCGTTTCACCCAAGGGGCTGAAATAGGATGAGAACGGAAAAGTACCGACAATGAGATTGAGTAAGCAACTAAACTGTCTATGTGCCCTGCCGAAAGTCACATCCATCCAGTGTACACGCTTTGTCCGCGTAACAATTTTTCTATGACGCCCAACGAATTCAAGTGGAAGCTTTGCGGAGGTTATCAATTCATTTCAGTAGGCAGTAGTGTATCCTGACAACATCCAAGTCACAGATCACTGATTTCGCGGTCATCACAATCACTGCTGGACTTACAACAATCTGATTGCTGATGTAGAGAAAATCAGCCTTGTGATCGTTCATCTGTTTTGTCGTTGAATGACTCGAATTCTATATACTCGAAGCGCTTACCGAATAACGGATTATCATCAAGCAGATTTTCACAGCCACCAATTCAACGCCTATAAGAAACGAAAATCATTGATGAGGACGACTTGGAGTCAGTTGTTAGTGATCGAGAAAGCCTATATCAGGTACGTATGCTGCAATACTCTTAGAATAATTCACTTAATGAATGTCTAATAAATAACTGGAGCACTTAACTTCTTAATAATCTGCTCTTCGTCTGTTTCTTGTTCCGTCCTTGCCGTTCGTTTGTCTGCTCGTTTTTTTTTTTACTTTTACATTTTTTGCTTTACATTAGAAAAATTTTCTTTCATAAGAATAGCTGATTTTCAGAACTATGCGTATTTGGACAACGCTGTGCCTGGACGATCGAGTACAAGTGTTGACAACACAGTCAACAATGGCATAAGCGATGAAGTAAGATTTTATTCAAATCACATTTGCAGTATGGTAGCAAACGATGCGATCCTTTGATATTGACTTTGAAGAATTATGTAGAACTCAAAGGGTTCAATTTTGATTCAATCTCTGAGGGTTGTGCCATACTTCTGATTCCCTTTCCAGCTTCGTTAGAGATATTGCTTTGTCGGTCTATAAATTCTTGAAGATCTGTATAGTAATAATTCTCAATAACTGTGTGCGATAGAAATTTCCAAAGACGTATTTTTCCACACAGGTATATTTTTCCATCACCTTTTTAGAATATAGGCTAAAAAAAAAGCGGTCTACGCCATCCATCAAGAAAACGAAATCTCGAGCGGTAATGGAATTATGAGAGGACCTATATGGAGAATGCATGCAAACAACGAGTCAAGTGCAAGAAGTATTAGGAACCTCATAGCAAACTGTGGAGACAGATCGTTTCAAATTCAAAAAAGAAACTTTTCGTTCTTTTTCTGAAAGACAGTAACTCTTATGCAATAGAATTCTTTTTTATTTAGCCTCTTTTCGTTGTGGTATGATGCTTCAATTGACCCAGTGATGTAGAGTGGTGCGTAGAACTTTTACGCCATGTGGGACTCGCACCCCTATTTAATCCTATCCGAAGACGCGCGCTCGTAACGTCGCACAAATGGCGCTTTAACGCTTTAACACTACTCAACATGACTGGGTGTATTGAAGCGTCATAGCGCCGCTGAAAGCGGTTGAACTAAAAAGAATTCTGTTTGGTCACTCGATACTTAACATCTGTCAGCATGAGTGGATTCACTGTCGATACCGACTACCCACGTCAGACCGTTGACGGTTGGTTTGACACATAGATGCTTCGCAGCGTAGAAAGAGCGGTGTCAAACCTGGCGTCGGTAGTGCAGCGGTTCAAACACGTGCCTCCGGATAGGATGATTTGTGGGTTGTAGTCTCACGCAAAAGTTTTATCCAATATTTTCTTCTATGAGTTTGAAAATAATAAAGTATCAGTCCAATGATCGGTCAAGTGCGATCCAGCTCATCTCATGCGACCATAGCATTCCATTGTAGTGATGTTGTTTTCTGAATATTTAATTATATTCCCTCTCAGCAGGATCACTCACGACGAGAACATTTGATAATTCTATTCGAAAGTTTGGAGTCGCAGCCTTCTATCATTTTCCTGAATCTACAAACCAGTATTAGAACTGTCCGAAAAGTAAAAGCACTGATTGACACTTTTTTGGACCACCTCAAGCCATTGGGCGAGCTATGAATGCCTTTAATCGGCTCTACGATGTTTCGATAGATCAAATGCATAGAGCATAGTGATTGATCAGTGTCGTACGCTTTCTTCTGTATAGCATACCTACATCATGGTGAAGTAAAAAGGAAGGTAGTGGAGAATTTATACACAAAAAGTTTCACTTACTAAACTCCGTTGCGTGTTGACAAATCTTATACACTCACCAATACACGAAGCATAATTCGCTCACAAATTTCCAGCCGACTTTGGCCGATATCAATCACGTATGACTTCTTTCTAGTTTTTTCTTGCGTCGTGCGTTCATTTTTGCAACACCGTTCAAGTTAATCGAGGCCTTTTTTGCAGTGGAACATTCTAATCTTCGGACGAGCAAGGCATTTGTACAAAGTTTGGAAAAAAAATCCTGTTTTGGAGCGACGTGTTTGCTTCAGTGAATTTCGTGACAAAGGATTATTGCCCTTAAGGAGGGGTGTATCAGATGGGCAAATGCAAGTGCATGATTCCCTCAGTTACACTTTCCTTCTGTACAGACGGAATCAATCATAGGCTGCTGTTAACAAAATACAAATGATTTCATGCTTAGTGAGAACGTTTGGCTAATATGACTTCCCACACGGACACCAATAAAGATTAGACGTCCTGTTGCATTTGCACTTTTCCTTGTCGCAGATTCCCCGAGTTCATGTTCCGATGTTCATGGTCAAATTTCATGTTCAGGATCGTCAACTTGCTCGTTTGTACGCTCCACGACTCGATCAGCACATAGACTCTAGCCGTCGAGGATTTCATAGGCACGGTAGAAAACAATCTACCCCCGAGGGACTTCGCTCAAAAGGAAAGCTGTATGCTATCGTTTGTGATCCCTTCCAGCATAAGAGTGTTCATTCGAATTCAGATCATTCTGGCAGCTCACAAGCTGATTTACATCGGAGACACTGTCTCGCAATGTGTATCGGATCGTACTATCAGTAACAGTATACGACAATGTGCTGATCGACTATGTGAAATACAAAAGGAATGCGTGAAAGCCATGAAACTCGCATCAGAGGAGGTAAGGTTTCTCAAATCCGTTTTGGAAGCATTTCAACGTTGATCACAGAACCTTGCTAAGCATATCTATCTGAAATCTGTGACAAAGTTCAGACTTTCGTTAGAGGTAAAATCTCTATGCAATGCGTGGTCTCATTGCAATCATAACAGGCGCATTGACTAATTGGTGCCACCAGTGTGCATCGAATACTCCATTTCTTTTGTCCATATGTAGGATAGACCTAACTTAGACCAATCATTTCATATCAGCTTCCATGGTGACTCGTTGAAAACGATGTGCTTGTATTTTGAACCAAAGTAATGTTTACTGAAAGGTAGCCTACGTATCACTCATAGCCAAAGAGAAAGTGTAAAAACTCCAATCGAACGGGGTTCCCTCCGCTGAATTTGACTCTGTGTGACGAATGGCATTCGCCTTTCGACAACTGTGGACTTCCGATTCGAATTAATACCATAATTCAGACCTAGTTGTAAGTAATAAGAAAGAGCTGCAAAATTAGTGACCACTGAGCGGATCGAACGCCCAACCTTTCGATCTGGAGTCGAACGCGCTACCATTGCGCCAAGCGGTCGTCCACTGCTTCCGCATCCATGAAATTTGGTTAGGGATGACACATTGGCATGATGAATTTAACTCATTCCGACTGGCACGGGTCCTATGGTACTCATGGCGTTCTAGTTAATGTGCCAGCATGAATAGTATACTACTCATTTTGAGTTTTATGGTTTGCAAAGTTCTTCATCTCACTATGTATAATTTTTTTGCCGCTAATCGCAAGCAGATCAAAATTGGAGCGGTGGAAGCGCAAGCGGCGTCCCATGCATTCAATTTTTTACGAAAACCCTCTTTTCGAAAAGGTTCATTGACCGGTATTTTGACTAACGATTAGTCAATCAGTCATTCCAAGTCGACAAAAGTCACCATCATAAGCAATAATGATATACAACCATATGTTGGGCGACGAATGGATGCATTCCTTCCATAAAGAATGAGGTTGACAATCAAAGAAGTCGCTGAGGTCACTTTTGGCCTGCTTGTAGTCTTTACATTTTTCTTCTCAGAAGCTGCTTCAGGGCGCGGAAGAAAGATAATCCGTTGAAGCGATATCAGGCTTATACCGTGATCCAGCTCAGTTTCTTCAAAATGTGGCGATTGACTGTTCAATGCGAAGTCGAGCGTTATCCTCAAAAAGGTCAGACACTGATACGTTTCGGACCTTCTCTCGCATGCTGCGGCCATCCTCTGGGGTTGTTCCTCTTAGACGTCATTGATTGCTGTTTGTTATCGAGCACTTCCCAAAACACAATGTCCTGCCAATCCCACAAAACCAAGAGCATTATTTTCTGAAGATGGAACTTGGACTTTGGTCTAGCTAGTCTTCGCCGTCAGGACAGCCGTAGGCATTACGCGTAGTGTTGTCGTATTAGATCCGGGACTCATCTCCAGTGATGATCGACTTTGGAAAGTTATGCCTATGCGATTACAGCAGAAGATTTTCCAGATGGTCACGCGTGCAGCCGTAGTCGTGGTCAGTCAATGCATAAGGCGTTCATCGATTCATCACTTTGCTGTGTCCCATTTCATTCAGGTGGGGTACGATGGTGTGGCGGCCCTTGAGCTATTAGAACATTCTTTCATAAATTACCGCCTTTTGGCACCCGCCTTTAAATAGAAAAGAAAAATACGTGATACAATAGAGCCAAAGAAATTATAGAACAACCCAATACCAAATATGCTACGCATATCCAGTAAGGCTTGCCAAATGCTTAAAACTTTGCTGTTTGATGATGAGCAAATTTTGCCTACATCATACTTAAGTGGTTGGAAAGTGCTTAGAGGGACACGTTGAACACTTAGGATTTGAAACACACATTGATTATCAATAAGGAACGCAAAAGAACTGAGTTCTCGAAGGAGGCTACATAAAAGGGCTGAATAAACTATGCTAAGCACGTTGACCGATGTCCGTAACACATGATTTTTAGGAAAAGAATCGGAAATTAGCAGTCGTCCTATTCGTATGCTGCGCAAAATGTATTGAGCATAGTCTAGAATTTACTTTCTTATTACAGAATCAATGATTTTTAGAATGAATTACCCTTTCTGTTGTTTCACGTTACAATATTTCAGTCCCCGGAATTAGAGAGTATGCAAGGAATGATTGACAGTATCATTGCCGTCTCCAAAACGGCTCATGAGATGAAGATGCTTGTGAAGCAGTTTTGCTAAACGCAGTTCGACATTTCGTCACGTGAAACGAGTGATCGATAGTAGGTTTCTGATTTACGAGTAGATGTAGTGGTGTCGATTGTTAGTGTACCGTTTAGCTTGCTTGTTTAGTGTCGCGCACGCTTTCCCTTTCATAAGAAAAAGAAGAATAGTGACATGACTATTCTAGTTTATCCACTACGCTTTATGATAATCATCGTAATTTGTATGATTGATTTCCTTCTGTCTCATTTGGTGTTTCGAGCTCCCACATCTTCTTGCTTCTTGTTTCTGAGCTCTGTCCTTCAGTTGTTGTGTTGAAATAACCGCTGCTACTGGCAGTTTTACGTGCTTCACAACGCCCATTGTGTTCATCACCAGTCGTTGTGTTTGAAAAATTGCTCATCGTAAGGTGTAATGTAGATTCTGTAAACAAAGGCAACTATCTCAACTTCGTTTGTTTCTGTTATTCTAAAAACTTATCTGAAATACGGTACCTGTACGGCCCTACGATTGATCACGATAATGAAAGAACGGAAAGAACAACAGAAAGAGTAAAGCCTCCATGAAGGACGGATTTTTAATAGGATAAGAAATTGCAAAGTAGTTACAATGAATGTATACAGCTATCGCTCTCAATGATGATAACGCAATGTAATTAGGAGGGCACTTTTTGAAATGCTGACTGCCGCGTTTTATTGGATACTGTCCCGGGTACTCTGGGTAATGTCACCATTATAAATAATTCACTTACGAACATCTAATGGTTTTAATAGCAAAGAGCCAACTTGCCTTCGTTAGCTTGGTAAATGCAGAAGTGCAATCGCTACTGATGAAAAATTAGCTCTAAAATACGAAGAATTTTCTAGGTTTTTGTTACATGGATTTAATTTTTTCTCTTTCTACTCAAGCGGGCAAGAGGTGTCAGATCCAAACTTTATTTACACAATCAAACAGCTAACGTTTCGGCAGGTCGCCTTAGTCGGAGCGGGGAAGGTCAAAGTTGTTTACAATCCACTCACTCAAACACCTCCCCCACTTTGGTGGAGAAAATTGTCAGACCTAGCTTTTTTATGTCTTCCACTGAATGAACAGGTGTAGAAGAACGGAACGGTAATCACATAGGCCATTAATGCATCGTACCCATCAAGGTAGCAGTTTTATATACTGACTCATATCACGGGTGATTACTGGGCATTCTTCCCTGCGGTTCACAGCTGGATTGGTCGTGTTTATCCAGAAAGCCTTTAGTATCTTTTGCGCTGATGTATTTTGCTTCTGCTCAAGGATGTATGGCGCATGTCAGCTAGGTGTTCTTCCATGAGGACAAAGAGCGGCCTACCCTTTTCGCCAATATATTTGTCGTCGCACGCTTTGCAAGAGATTAGGTACACTGCTACGCTCATGCAATCACCGTCTCTGCCGTAAGGGAACATTCGGCAGTTTTTTATTGTATAGAGGAGGTCATATAAACGATTACAAAGTAATTGGCGCCTAAGAGTGTTTCTTGGTATTTCTGTTACTGATACCAGATGCATTAAGCCTGCACTTTTCAAACCACGTTTTATAGCCAAACATTTCTCATTTGAAAAGATCGGGAGAATAAACGGTATCTTACTTTCTTAAGAACTTTCGTGCAAGGACGTGTTGTTTCCTTAAGTCAAAAGCCGGGGCTTACAAAGTCTCCTCTCCGGTGCACACACCGGCGGCTATTCGAAACATGTTTTTTACTGACGCCTTTTTTATGTGCGAGGAATGAGAGGAGAGATAGTGAGCCAGGATATTTTTAATATTTGACTTTCGGTACCATTTTGTAATATAGCCTTTGTCGCTCAAGTTTGCTTGCTCATTCAGAAAAGGAAGCAATCTATCTTTTGGTGTTTCACGGGTGAATTTTATGTACTCTGACTGTTCACCTAGCAATCTGAAACATCTGCGAAGCTCTCCTTGAGTCGAACAGATCTTCAGGCAATCATCTATGCACCTACAGTAGAGTAATGGCCGGAGATCAATCACTTGAGCTTCTACTTTGGACATGAAGGCAGTAGCTAGGTTAGGCTCTAGTCGCTGCCCCATTGCCAGCCTCTAGTCTGTGCAAAGTACTTCGCGGATCATCTGAAAATTGAGCAGTTCGGACACTCCTTTAAGAGTATCACGAATTGCTGAATTGATAAGACAAACATGTTGACAGCTCCATGACGTTTTTTGAAATCTCGTGGGTGACTTGTAATGCAGTCATTTGACACGTTGGTATAGAGATAAGTGATGTTAAATAACTCCATTACGAACGCGTTATTTGGATTGGCGTTGAGCAGACGGTTCAGGAACATCTCTGTGTTAGTCAGATGGGCTGGAATGTGTCTTACTAACTGGGATGTATTAAATTCAAGATCCTTACTATCCTATCCGTCGGTCCGTCTACACAGCCGATGATGGGTCTAACTTTGAATGATGTGGATGGATTATTACACATCAGATCATCAGTGAATTCTAACTTATATGTTCTTATACACAAGTAAAAGACGGGAGATGTTGGTGATTGGATTTTTAATTGAGTGGTATTAGATGGTCTTAGGCCTGCCGCTTTTACCGTTTGGACCGACTCATTGTTCAATTTGCGGTACTGTCTCCTAAATTTCTTTTCAGAAGATGATCGGTAGAGCAAGGAAGCATCTTTGAGATGCCTTATAGTTATTTCAATATTCAAGTGTCGGGGAATGACTGCGAACTCTCCATCCTTATCACTAGCTGATAGTCTGATTTATTCTTACCTTATCGAATCTCGAACTTCTTTCATCCCACATATTTGCACCTCGGTGAGATTTGATTAAACCTTCTAACGCGACAATGAATATAAGTTCTAAAAGTTCCGTCCGCAAATATCCTAAATTTCCTATCTACTTCCACGTTGGGGTCTTGTTGTCTGTAGCACGGCTGAGGAAATGGTGGTATTGGCAAAATCTCTACTTGCTATTGTTCTTCCCTACTAATCTCATCGGCTTCAGCTTTTTTACGGAGTTTGTCTTGCGGCTCATATAAATTACACGCAACCTTACGCAGGATACCTCAGAAAATGGGTTGAGATGGTGCGAAGCTTGGACCCAATTCTAAAAGTGAGCGCGCACCATCAGTGAGATTTATTCCTCCTAACACCGTGACTATGGAATTTATTGGTGCATAATTTGCCGTATTGTGATTCGTTTGATCTTCTTTAGCGGTAGCCGTTTGCCTTTTAACGATCATATCATGCGATCTACTCAAAATGTCATCACACTTTCTCCGCAAAGTAACTCTTAGCGTTTAACCTTATGGTCTCACAAATCAACTTTGACTCACCAACGATTCTCCTCCAAAGGTCGCCTTCCAAATACGGAGCACAGTATTGTTCATTCGTCACACACTTCTTCAGCTGAGCGAACATCTTGTCCTGCTTGTTTCGTACGCAGTTTCGGAGCACTTCCATTTCAATTTTCAGCACTTAACGGTAATCTCTCGTACACCACATACTTCAGTACTCTACATACTTCGTGTCAGCAAAATATTACCTACTGACAGAGGAAACATTGTCTCCGAGGCAGAAAATTGCCTCAACTTGACAATGCTCAACTTTCTTCCACGCTGCTTTGAACATCATGTAGTACCAAACTTCATAAAAGAAAACGACTATATGAAGTATGTGGTGTATCAGAGGACAGAGACAATTAGTATAATCCGTGTTCTTGATTCAAATTCATGACCAATTCCAGCTGTTTCCTCATCAAATCCAATTTAGACAGATATGGGAAAGATTATACGGACTCTCTACATTTTACGGGGCCCATCCAGTGTTCCAACGGTCCCTCCCGAACGGATATATTGGGAAAGCAATACAAACTTAAACGTAGTCTCACGCCAACGCCTCCAGGATAGCCGGATAGTCTCACATACTACGCTCACAGCCCACGTCGTCCCTCGTCCCTTGCACCGGAGATGTCGCGTCGTATTTCACGCGCGTTTGTCATTCTGCGCTAACACAAGTGTCAACGCACAATTCGTCACGAATGGACACAGACGTGTATATACACTGTATATACAAAACTGCGTTCTCCATAACATATATAGACTATTCCATAGATACTATGTAGTCTACTTAGATTTCAGACGGTTCTCTTCTACTCCCCGACATGAGTTTTTGAATGAGATCTTTCATACTGAAAATATATAGTATCAATAATATATCATAATAACAGTATAATAAATTTTTATAATATATTATGCTATTATGTAATATAATTTGTAATATAATATATTAAATGATATAATATATAATGATATAATATTATAATGATAATATATTTAATACTGAAAATTGAAATGGAAGTGCTCCGAAACTGCCTACGAAGCAAGCAGGACAAGATGTTCGCTCAGCTGAAGAAGTGTGTGAAAAAAAGGCTTGTAAACAACTTTGACCTTTTCAGGCTCTGACGAAGGCGACCTGTCGAAACGTTGTCTGTTTGATTGTGAGAACAAAGCTTGGATCTAACACCTCGTGCCCGCTCAAGAAGAAAGAATTATATGATTTGAAGCAGTACCTGGGTAAACTTCAGACTTGAGTGATTAAACTTCACAGCCGACATCTCAGTATGAAAGTTTCGATGAATGTAGCGAGGTTGGACAGGGATTAACATTCAGATTTAGCCTCAACGAAAAGGAATGTAATCTGTACTACAAATATATAATTACTTAGATATACATGTATATACATATAGATATGTATATATACATATATATGTACATCGCGGCCTTCAGCAATCGATTGTCATTTCGACTGAGAGCGCAAGTGGAACAGTGGTTAGAGGTGCCCTGCGTCGCACACGAGGTCAATGGTTCGATCTCGCACGCATAGCTCACCAAGCCATCCATCCCTCCGGGGTCGGTGAATTGGTACCAGACAGGTCTTAGACTTGTCTGGGAGGATAAGCAGCACTGACTCGGTTCAGCGGGAGGCCACCGCACCGCGAGTCATTGTAAAGGCCAGATATGCATTCAATCACCTCAAACGAAGTTAAAGACTGAAGTCGAATGCATGGCGCATCCCTAATGGATTGATCAACGCCGAGAGCTTTAATCCTTTTTTTATGTACATCGCATTTATATATATACATATAGATATGTATGTACACATGTGTACATTGCACGAATATATACATATATATATATATATATATATATAATATAGATATGTAGATATATGTGCACATTGCATGTATACATATAGAACATAACATACATATATACATATAGATATGTAAATATATACAAATGTGTGTGCATGCACGTACATATATATGCATATATATATATATATATATATTTATATGTGTATGCATGTGCACATAGCATGTACATATATACATGTATGTTTGCAGGCATATATATATATATATATAATATATTATATATAATATATATATATATATATATATTATATATATATATATAATGTGTCAACTAGTACTAATCCAACTGCTACAGCATGGGTTGCCACCGAGGAACATAGCAAAATCGATCGACAATTGCCCAAGGGCCATCCCATATCCTGGAGAACTGTCGAATAATGCTCGGTCGATGGAGTAATATACAGAGACGAATCAGTAATCCACACCATTCGATTCATCTCGATGCGACAGCTACGAAGAGCAACAATGTAGGAAAAACAACTATTGTGGAGCTTCTATTCGAATGGCTGCGGCTCTGACGAAGACGAAGATGCGGAAACGTCACTTTCGCATCATGAACTGTTCAGGAAGAGGGTCATTGTCCTGATTAAACGTTCTCCGTCTTTTTCTCACCTCGCTGGGTTACTGAGCATCGTCTCTGCTCCATTGGTACTCTTCCAAAAGCTGACGACGTCGTCCGCCAAACGAAGATCTCATAAAATGTCTCAATAATGCGTGCACTCTTTCTGTCCCGATCGAGCGCACTATCCGGTGCAGTGAGCATTAAACAGTTCCAATAATTTGGTGTCACCTTGTCGAATCCCCTTTCCAATGGGTATGATGAGAGCGAATGTGAAAAAGGCGTCTTTTGCGAGTTCGGCAATAGTATTCATGTTCGTATAAAAGACGGGTGCACACTTTGACCGTTGAGAGCTGATGGTATCTCATTCATTTCGTTACTATCCAACCTTCTCTCGTAGTCGGAAAAATTTAGGCAGCCCATAGATGAGCTGATACTTCCAGTACGCCTTCTCCAAAGTCCTGATAAGCGAAAAATGGGTGAAATCTTTATGACTGACTTGTGGAGTGCTCTCAGCAAACGAAGATGACAATGAAAGCTTGTTCAGTACCTTTTTCAGGTACGATGATCAATGCGACATCATCCATTTGTCCGGAATTTTTCTTTATAAAAGTAAGAGTGTACTTTACAAAGTTTTATCAGTATTCGATAGGAAATTTTCATAGTCCATCAGCAATCATTGTATTTGACCGCCTATTGCGGTGTTCTGATGGTACAATATACCCAATAGTGTGGAGTGGTGTGCAAAAACGTTTGCGTCAGCTGGGCTACGAACCCAGATTTTACTCTTTGCGGGAGAGCGTGCCGTTGCCCTACACGACGCTAGTTTTGCACACCATCTTTCTATGCTACAACGCGTTATCTGTCAACAGCTGACCGTCTACGGTCTGGCGTGGGCAATCACTTGAACCCACTTATGGTAGTGCAACGGTTCAGCACGCGCTCCCGTAAGGAGTGAAATGTGGGATCAAGTCCCAGTGACGCAAACATTTTTGCACACCACTCTACATCACTGGATTTATTCATAGACCGTTACAAAAAAACTACGCGATACTTGTATTTTAGTTGAACGCAGACGAATTCAAGAAATGACATGCCTTACATGCTTTGGTTAAGTGACATATGTCTTCCCCGTGCGGAAATAAATCACTGCAACTACTTGCCGCTTTGCGAACACCAGTAGTCACTTAGGTGAAAAAGATGAAACTAGAAACATAACGAGAAAATTTTTTATAAACAAAGTTAATGAACGTTGTAGACGCTGATTCTGATAGGAAATAGATTTAAAGAGAGAAGAGCACCAGTGTACTAAAGCGTCAAACAACTCGAGAAATTCAATCGACTCAATTTAGTCATTTGTGAAAGTAAGATTATAATTGTCTTCCGACGTTCTAGTCACAAGACTTCTGCTTATCAATTACTTGAAATTTTCCTGTTCTGTATATCTGAGGTCGAAAATAATATGGTTACTATGACCTAATGGACAGATAGCAACGATAATGTAGTGTTTATAGTATCCTCTTTCACTCTCACATCTGATGTCAATGTCAGTTTTACAACACCGAGAGCAATAACGAAATTCTCTAAGGAAATCCTATAAGGAAAATGCGAAGTGTTTTGAGCTTTCGAAGAGTAGATAGAAGTCTTAATCATCTACTCGCGCACGTTATTGATACAATGAAAGCTTTACTGGCTCCGGTTCACGTCACTTAGAAACAATGAGAAGGTGAGATAATGGGTAAATTGTGCTTTCTTTGAATATATAGATGGAGGTGTACACTCTTGTTGCTCCTCTGACTGAACCGATCAAACCAAAAACAAAAAGCACGTAACCTCTGTTCTATTCTGGACCTAGACAGAATGCGTTCAAAGGGTTTCGTATTATCCAGCGTGTTATATAGACCGATATAGATGAAAATCAAAAGCACAAGAACATCTGGCGAGATTGTTGACAGCTGAGCATTCACTTTAGGTATATTGGAAAGCGTGATATACCAAGATAACGCTACCATCTGTTTTCAAATTGTGTGTCATACAAGCGTTCTATGTTTCTTGGAACAGAATCGGGTAGAGAATAAAGTGTTTGACTTCACTCAAGATCCTCGTGGTATGCGCTACGCACTTAACTCTATATCGTAGCATAATAGGAATGACCGAATTCATATCTGGCTAATAAATGGCTTGCTGTGGCATACTGATATACAAAGTCAGCACTGTTATTTTCAAAGACAGCTCTTTCACCAATTTGATAACACCGAAGCAAGTGATCGAACCAGAGACCAATCCATTTTTTTATTTCTAGGCACCTCAATAGCCACATTACGATATTTTTTGAAAAGTAGTGAATCTTCATCAACTACTTTTCAGGTTCACGTACAGTGCGTATATAAGAAGTTTTATTAATAATTTAATGATCACGCTTCCACCATTTGAACTTCTCGTACATTGCTCACACTGAATTGAGCATTCAGAATTCGCTGCTAAAATAGCTTTTATGTGATATATTCCACTTGCTTTCTTAAACAGAAAAGTATAGATCGTTGGTTTACATGTGGCGTCGTTCGAAATCCTCCATGACCGCGATTAAGACGTTCAGAAGCTGGGCTAGGGTTAGGTATCTGAAAAAAGCGAAAGAGTTCTCTTAAAAAGTTCTTATATGCGCAAGGGATCAATATGTACTTGGTTCGCGTAAACAAAAGCGATTCTACGAAATATAAAAGAATCATTCTACAATATACAGATTGCGTGCAAATGTTGAAATGAGCTAGCATAGCTCGTAAACAGCAACGCATGCAGCACTTCGATTCTTTATTGTACCCTCGTACATCGAACCACTATGCAAACGAATTAAGATTTTGCACATGCACAAAGAGTCTAATCAGAAAGTCGGTTTTTGATAATCACTAGTTATGTGGCATGAAAAGTACCTGTCACGAAATTAGTAGTGTTTTTTTTCATAAAATAGTCCACTAAGCAAACTTAACACTTACGTCCCCATCACCATACTCGGTAATGTACTGCCTTTGATGGTGTGTTGTAATATAGGCGACAGCCGCATTTTGTAGCTTGTTCATGTGGCATTCATGAGCTGTGAGATACCAGTCAATCAGTACGTTCATTTCTTCATTATGCTAGAAGTAAAGTTTCCAGAAAAAACCAATCATCGAGTCACAAGGTGATCTTCACCGCGATTTCTGGTCAATTCTGCTATCGGAAAGAAATTCTTTGGAGCCAAATTTTACGATGCACAAAAACTTTCCATTAAATTGTTAGTAGTTACTCGAAATCTTAACTCAAAAGTCCGACTATTCCTAAACCTCGGCATGATCGAATAATTTTCAAATTTTCAAGAACTATCCTTTTCTTTCTTTAAAACTTGCACGAGGTTGGTAAGTTACTTTTTTTTCTCAAAACTCGATGGCTAACGTTTCGGCGGCAACGCCTTCGTCAGAGCATAGACTTATGAATCATGTTATATCCGATTACTCGGTTAATGTTTCGCAAGTATCAAAATCTAACAGAACAGAAATCAACAGGTTAGTCATTTTGAAAAACCCACCTTTTGTTGCTTTTAAGATTAATCTTGTTTGACACGATCTACGAAATACCACACTCATACTAGAAGATGAGTTTGAGATAAGGTGCCATTTTGCTTGCTAAGTTTAGGCATTCCCCTCTCCAATTTATTTCTGGTCGTTTGTGGTTTATCCAAAAGGCCTCAAGGGTTTTTCGCGCTGATGTTTTTGATTCGTGCCCCAGGATTTTCACTACCACATCAAAGCCCGTGTTGCCATGTTTTTCCACTCTGTGCGCCTCTAAAAGCTTACTTGTTTTGCTGCTATCCTTCCCACCTAAGTGTTCTTTGACGCGGATCTAAAGTGGTCTTCCCGTCTCACCATTATATTCTCACAGCATGTTGTGCGCGAGATCAGATATATTGTACCCGAACTTATGCAATCTCCTTCTCTACCATTAGGACATACTCTACAGTTGTCATTCTTGCGCAGTCGGTCGTACCAGCAGTTCCGAACCAATTGGTGACGTAAGTTATTAGGATCTTTGATGTTTGCGAAATTTAACCGAGTAATCAGAAACAGTGTGGTTTCTAAGTCTAGGCTCTGACGAAGGCATTGCCGCCAAAAAGTTAGCCATCGAGTTTTGAGAAAAAGAAGAAATTACCAACCTCATGCAAGTTTAAAACAGAGAAAAGAGTAGTATGTAATCATAACTCTCTGAAAACTTAGGAATTGAATTTTTTTTAAAAAAGGGCCTCTGTGCGCGTTGTAGCATTCAGAATAATGTTATGTTTCACACACGTGGTTCAGTTATCACGTGTTGTCGCTATCATATTTTGTACAAGAAAGCTTTTTCCTTAACTTATTAATAACATTTCAATAGCGTAAATCTCAGAAATTCTGGAAATTTGACTGCCTACCAAAGAGACCTCTTTGTAGCGCTCAGAGAGAACAGGTTTGTGTTTCACATATGCATATTTCTTCGCAGAACAGAGCTCTATCCTTGAACTATTAGTAACCATTCGACAGAGTAAGTTGCGGTTAGTCAAGCACTGCAGATGTTTTTCGAAAAGACCGTTCTACTTCACGGTAGCAGGGAAAATATAATTAAGGTAGATCTACTGCGTCGGATCTGCCGCACAGCACCACTGATCTATCTTACAACGCAAGTCTCACGTATCCTGCAATTTTCGTTGTTGAACTCAGGGCATTTCCCGCTTTGATAAGAAATCTAGACGAAGCATATAAGTCTGATGCATGAACATTTGCTCTACTGTTCATATGCTTTCCGTGCTTAGGTTTAGGATGTTTAGACTTGGCTGAGCACTTAAGATTAGTAGCGGGTTTATTTGGCAGTGCAATGTGAAAATAGAAAGCCTAAGCTTCAAAACGATAGAACAATGTCTGCTCTACAATTTAACCACGAACAAACCTAGAAAGCTTGGCAAAACGGAGAAACAACATTCAAAGAATGACAAAGGTCCTCTCGATACCGCACGACACGTGTAAGGCATAATTTCATTCAATATGCCTTGTAACAATTTTTTGAGCCACGCATGTCAGTGGTCTGTTGAGGAGCGCTTACTTATAGAAAGGGTAACTGCCAGATTGATGAGATCATTAGACCAAAACATGTGTATCGAGCTCTATAGTCGGCCCTCCTTGAGAGACCACTGACATGCGTGGCTCAGAATCTGATTGTCAGGCATATTGAAATTTTAGCTGTGGTCTTAAGAAAACACTTGAATCGAGAGATATGATATTTTGAATTTTATTTAAATTGATAGAGTGCGGTAAGGAAGCTTCAATAGAAAACAAACCCATTTTTAAACTCTCTGTGATTTACGTTACTTCATGATTCATTATAATTTGGAAAAAGGAGCTTTGTTTAGCAAAATATAAGCGCGATAACACGCGAAAGGTGCACGACGCTTGTGTAATATAATATAATTTTGAATGCTACAGCGCTGTAAGAGAGCCTTTAAAAATTACTTTTTGAATTTTCTGATATTTAAGCTTCCGAATGATTACTGACCTTCTAGTGAAAAGTCTTTGTAGAGCAGAAGAGAAATCTTAAAAAAATCCCTGCCCGATAACGGAAATGATCCGAACATTCATATGTGAATAATGAGTTCAGTCACATAATGACCGGTGGTGGTCACTACATGCTTGACATGTCTTAAATGCCCGTCTCCTTTGGCTCTTGTGAAAAGAGTAAGCGATTTTATAGGCTAGTTGTTTGTGAAAGTAGAACAATGCTCTGCTCCCCAACATGACTACGGTATAGAAACTGTCATACTCTAAATCGTTCGAAAACCAATCATTCTGATTACTTAGCTTCAAAAGTATGCACCTCAATTACACTCATATAACCAAGTCGTTCTAATCCCACCATCAATCCACTGATTTGCATAACGTCAAACCTGAAAAAAGAGAATAAACTCCTTCTGTTCAACATTCCATATTCCTCTATGTAAAATAACCTATTCGCAAGATTGTGGATGTCCTTTACGAGTGATGGTGAGACGAAAGCAGGTGCCGAAAAAGTCGATGTTATCATATATGCTATGGCCTGAATTGATGGCTGAAATTTTGCTTGAAAGAGAAAGAATAATGGGACGACTTGATTTGCTTATTACATTGTCATTAATTTCAAATAAAACTACATCTTTTTAGGATTAATCTAGTATGGAATCAATTATTAGATAAGTTGTTTACGAGCTCATACGTCAGCTCTGTTACTCAACTGTCTGTGTGAAGAATTATACTAGTCGGTTAGCGTAGTACTACCGATACCGATAGTAAACACATTTAGACACTCAGCTTTTCAGCCTCAGCTTGTCTGCTTGTAAACAGCATAATATTTTATGATATTAACCCCAGTTATCTCAATTATTGAAAAAATACGCGAGTCAGAGCCAATAACGTTTCCATTTCCCATTTTGAATCCAAGGAAGTTTACTCTCAAAAGACACAAAAGAGCCATATTTTTATTCACGACTTTCATGCAGAGGTTTAATCATCAGATAAGTGGCCTTCCTGTTGTATGCCTACATTTCGATGAGATCGAGCAGCTAACAGGTCTTGTTCGCTGATTGTCACTAAAACATATCACTTCGTGGGCACACCCGCTTTCGATATTTGAGCGTGCATGACGGCCTTTCTGACTTTTCACCATTAACTTTGACGCAAACGGGTACAATGGAGTTCCGTTCTCAATCTTAAAATGTGTAGTTGGCATCGATCTTTTGATTGCCTGGTACCAATACGCCGACTTAATGGAAGGCTTAAGGAGTCGTGAGCGCGTGATCGAACCATCGGCCTCGTTTGTGTCGCAGGGCACTGCAGTCACTGTTCCATACGGCGCAAGGCAATCAGGACA
Organism: Parelaphostrongylus tenuis; assembly: GCA_019055375.1. Taxonomy (NCBI): domain Eukaryota; kingdom Metazoa; phylum Nematoda; class Chromadorea; order Rhabditida; family Metastrongylidae; genus Parelaphostrongylus; species Parelaphostrongylus tenuis. The sequence continues at coordinate 5,076 of JAHQIW010004299.1, read as the reverse complement.
TACTCAGAATACACTCTCGCTTCATCACAATTGTAAAGTTCATTTTTGTCCCTTTGAAAAAGGCTAGTCCACCACCAGGGAATATGTTACCTATTCGAACGGCGAAGCACTCGTTGTGAGTGAGACCCGTGAGCGCTGCCATACGACAATGAAAGTAAGAGCTGTCTTCGTTGTGAAGTGGTATAGATACGTAATGATTTACCTTACAAAAATGGCTTTAACTCATTGAACATTCAATGACTAAAGTAAATAATCACACTTAGTAGAATAGTAGATAAGAGAAGAGTGAATTCCATTGTTACTCCTCAGGAAAGTAAACAGAATAAGCAGGAAAATAGAACCTATCATGATATTCTCAGTGAAAAATAGCCTTTGTTGGAATGAACCGTTCTTGCAGCTTCCACTGTCACATCGAGAAACTCTATTTTCTCCGCCTCTCGTCCATTTCCATTGAAAAATTCACGAAAAAATGGAGATGAAAAGTACAGCGCCTCTCTGGATGTGAACATCTGACCGTCACGACATACGACTACGAAGTCGTGGCAAGACCTAAACATGTGTCGTAAGTGATGCAGCGGTGCCACTACTTTTCTGAATAACAAAGACTTTTGCCACCTTCATGACTGCATATTATCTCGTATACATGAAAATTCATGAGAACGTAATAGGAATCGTCGTACTGTATAGACTGAGCAGGCACCATTTAGGTTCTCCTGTCTCAATTGGAAATTTCTCTCAAGGTTTCGTGTTAGCAAATTTAACAGAAAGAAACTCATCAGGAGAGAATTGTCAGAAGGATTACAAATTATAATATTTCTACTGCTTTTTTCGCAGAGCTATGATGTTACTTATATAACAAAGAGAACTGAGTGGTGAGCAAAAACACGGCCTCAGGCGGGAATCGAACCCGCGTTTCATCTAATCCGGGGACGCGTGCTCTACCACTACACGACCGAGGCACACTTGCCCGACCACTCAGTCAGTCTTCAACATCTGTATGTGCTATCAGCCACCAACCTTCAAGAGGGTTTGGTCGGATGTGCGATTTCGCTCTATAAATCCCGCTAACAGTGGCTGTCAGCTCAACGAATGTCCCTCGGTGGTGTAGTGGTAGAGCACGCGACCCCGGATAGGACGAAACGCGGGTTCGATTCACGCCTGAGGCCGTGTTTTTGCTCACCACTCAATTCTCTTAGTTATAAAAGGATTAGAGTTTGATCACTCGTAGACCCACAGTATTCGCGAGCCTTGAAGAAAACACCAGGGGCCTAATTAAAACATGAGGTGTTATCATGCATAATGATGCCGAACAGACTGTTCACTATTGTAGAAATTCATTATGAGCAGACAGAATAAAACGGGGAATGGATTTATGTTAAAGGCAGCAGAAACTTGCTTTCTGATTCATTTACAATTATACCCATACAACAGCTGAACACATCAACACGGTAACGACGAAGTCTTGTCTATAAAAATCAACATGCCTTCAAAGAGTTTATATGGTTCTTTTTGGTAACGAGGCTTGTGACAAATAACCAAGTGACAGATTATTGAAAGAACAGTCTTTTAGGGCCAGTTAGGATTCTAATCTACATTTCATAAGCTAATGAGTATTTACAAGATTTTGAAAAAAAAACCTTTCCGCCACAAAAATAAATCACTTCATAATGCCATAAAATTTCACTACCGCAACCATGCGCGACCTTCTACAATCTATTTTGCAACTCACGTGCAGTGTAAGCATATTTCTCCATGTATGTAAATGTTAAGGGTGTATGTATCTTGAAGGGCGCGTATGGCGCAGTAGATACAGGCACTCAGCGACACATATATGATCAATGGTTAGATTTTGTACCAACTCTACTGAGCTCTTCATCCTCGCAGATTCGGAGAGTTGGTAAATTAGTAGTAACCTTGTCTAGCAGAAATAGCAAGAAATAAAAGAAATAGCAGCGCTGACTTGATACGTCGGTATGTCACGGCTGGAGACTGTAAAGAGTAGATATGCACACAGTCACTTCAGGCGATGCTTGGTGAAGTAGAGTGCATGGCCCATCTTACAGTGGTTGATCAACGCCCTTTCTTAAACGTGCAAATAAGCTTAGGCGAGAGCGGCTACATAACAATGTGGTACCGAAAGCGAAGTAATGAGAATATTCTCGATCACCATCCTCTTCTCATACCTCACATACGAAAAAGACGTTAGTAAAAAACATGTTTCGAACAGCCGCCAATGTATGTACCAGGATGAGCAGATAGTAGAATCCGTAAAACTGACTCGAGAAATAGCCACTTTTAATTGATACGAATTTGCAACCCCTCGCTGAGGTTTAGAGGAAGCAGTACTCCTCCGAACGAAATTCGAATGAGAGGAAAACCCGTTTATTCTACCGTTCTTTCGAATGAGATTAGTACAGCTATAAAACGCTGCTTGAAAAGAGCAGGGTTAGAGCAATCGGTGGCTATTATTGAAATACCACCGAATACTCTAAGACGCCAGTTAGTTCGCAAACCGCTTATATGACCGTCTCTGTATAATGTAAGACTGTAAAATATGTCCTAACGGCAGAGAAGGTGATTGCATGAGCGTAGGTACAGTCTACCTAATCTCTCGCAAAGCGTGTAGCGATAAATATATTGGCGAAACGGGTAGGCCGCTCTATGCTGGCATAGAAGAACACCTAGCCGACAAGTGTCTTGATAGACGAACACTCTGCTAGGGACGCACAAAGAAAAGAAACACGACGGAGTTGATTTCGAGATTGAAGTCACCATTCTTGCGCAGGAACAAAAAACATCAGCGCGAAATATTCTGGAAGCATTTGGACTAACACCACCAATCCAACTATTGACAGTAGGAGGAAATGCATCGTTATCACTCGTGATATGTGTCAGTACATAAGACTGTTGTTTTGAAGGGTAAGGTGCATTGCGAGCCTACGTGATGTCCTTCCGGTGATCTTCACTTGAATCATCCAGTGAAACACATATAAAAGGCAGTGAGTATGTTGAGAGTTGATTTTGTGCATGATGCGATTGGAAGCTAGGTCTGGTGATTTTTTCCAAAGGAGTAGTGGAGGTGTTTGCCTGATTGGATTGCGCACAGTTTGACTTTTCCAGGCTCTGGAGAAGGCGAACTGGCGAAACGTCTGCTGTCAAATGAAGTCTAGTGTAACACCTCGTGTTTGGCTTAAAGAAGAAAATTAGGAATCATATTGAAGCACGCTGAGGTTAATAGACAGTCGGTCTTGGAACAAAATATAGGATCAAATATAAAGACCAAAAAGTGACGTGAAATATTGAGATAAAGGAAAATAAGCTATGAAGTATACGTGTAATCAAAAACAAGTGAACAGATATGCATGTCATGCGATGTTTTGCGGATTTCGTTACTCATGGAAGGAATGCGCGAGCGTTTAGGCAGTAAAGCAGCGGAGACTTCCTTTGCGTTCAACCCCTTCACTGCGATTTTCTTCCATCAACTCGCTTTTTCTTTGCGGTTTCGGAAAAACTCAGCTTTCGTCTGATCCCGTGTATGCTCCATGATTATCTCTTTACTATAGTAATTTGTGACACAAAGATAACTCTTGTATGCGAAGAAAAAAGCTTCTCACAAACTTCACAGTTACAGCCAAAACTATTGATTATGATAAGTTAATCGGAAAAGAATTTCAAATTTCAAAACTTATTTTAAAGTAGCTATAATAAAATGAGGAAAAATTTCAATCCAAAGCACCGAAGTTTGTACGTAAAGGACGATATTTGCATTCAGACCATACAATTTGCATAATTATTCTCAATTTTCTTGACATAAGTTTTTATGCACTTGCTCATTTGCTTATTTATACGCCGAAGATATATATATATATATATATATATATATATATATATATCTGACATGTTTATGTACACACTACGCACCAGTGCTCTGCAAAACGATTGGCAAAAGATCACCTCATAGCTGCTTTATATGATTTTCACATCAAATGAAAAAAAGTGTGGTATCCATAGGAGCTATATTCCTTTGCAATGGCTCGCTTTTGTGCGCAAAAGCTTTTTTGTGGCTCTTGTAATCAAATGATAGCTTCTGTGAAGAGATATGAAATCCCAGTTGGTGCAAAAAAAAAGATCTTCTCTGCAAGAGTTGCTCTTATGATTTCCAGCAAATCTCGTGACCAATAAACCGATATGAAGATGGATAAAGAATATTTTTCAAACATTTAAGTGGAAAAATACTAAGAAGACATCTCTTTACGAGCGACACACATCAAAGCATCTCCATACCGTCAATTACTGATTAATTGCAAAAACTTCAGGATTGATTTTATATGCACCAAAAAACCGCCGGAATAAGTGGCCTCTATGGAAAGCAAATTTGTTAATATTAGTTGCATTTAGAGAGAACAATCGCACTTCCCATCACTCGGGCATTGGGAAATCAATACTCGACTTTTCAGAGGTTCTCATCTCGTTTCACACAGGAAATTAGCCGCTTGTGATGAACACCGAGGAGAGCTTTGGCACTGGAATAAGTGTTAATGTTGGACTTCATCCCTTGTTCAAACGTTTCAATCACTCATGAGTTTACCATGCACAGCCAAAGCGGGCTTCCGTGGCGCAATAGGCAGCGCGTTCGGCTGTTAACCGAAAGGTTGGTGGTTCGAGCCCACCCGGGAGCGCGAACATTTTGAAACAGTGCTAGTTGTTGAGTTTGTTTGATAGGAAATTAGAGCAATTCACGATAGAAACCCGTTAGATTGAATTATGATACTATCCGACCTGACTTTTAACGCTTGGAGACACTTTCAAATGTTGTTGGATGTACTCAGCATCAAAATAAGTATTGACGATGAGAATTTCTACAGTGCTCAATACTGCAGAAAGAATCCGCACGACGAGCATTTAACGAAATTCGTGGTAAAGATTAATTTCTTAAATAGCAGCCAAGCTCAGTCGGAAAATCCAGAAATTGCGTGGCAGATTTGTCGAAGAAAAAGTGTCGAACGATGAAATGGCGGGTATCAATGCATTATGTGATGCGGAATTTATAATATTCCCGTTCAAATTTTTGAGTAC
>JAHQIW010004297.1:70000-176435 GCA_019055375.1 Parelaphostrongylus tenuis | reverse complement strand
ACTTTGCAGCAATTATTCCTTCTATCTTTACTGGTAGAACTTCTATTCAAAAAGTTGTGGTCATGTATATTTAGTGTTCCACTAGACCATCCGATGCTTCTCGCCCTTCCACCAGAAGGGAACAGCCTTTATTTGATCTCAAATGTTACACGTACATTGCTAGGGTAACTGCCATAATGAAGCTTACGTAGTAGTCGTGCTAGGTCAGCGGCAAAGCGATTCATTCATTCGATCGCGATAGATTTGGTAATGTGAAAATGAGATGGTCTCATGGACCGTGCCATGCTCACTGATTATTAATAGTAATAGTCATTTAAAATGCGACAATTTATTACTTTAATGCGATGTTATTTATAAGTTTTCTCCTAAGCTTCTGCATAACTCACGTAATCATTCACCTAAGTAATTCATGCTCTTACATGATAGCAACAATCTGACCGCAGCAATCATTCAAATGGTTGCATAGTTTTAATCTACATTTGATATCGATTTAAAAAAAAATCCATTAATGAGTGAAGACCGAGTTGAAATTGAATTGACATGTGTAGATGTTGAATCCAATTGTCTTTGATTTAATACCACATGTATAATTGCTTGATTGCAACCCACGAACCACATCTACTTGGAAGGTCTGTCTTCACGAGTTGAGGCGAGCCTGGCACATGAAAATGTGCTGATTTAGCAGTTTTATTTTCGCGAACCCCGAGCCAAGCTTAGCTAAGGTTTTCTCAGATCGCCATCACACTGAAGCAATCATCGGCTCTCGTAGACCAAAAGGAGATTACCACCTTGCGTCTACTAACTGCTAAGACGGCGTTCATTCCTGGTACTGTTTGCTCTTAGCTGAACTTTCCAAGTGGAGACGTCCAACTCCTTCTCAACTTGGGTAGCCTTGCTAGAGAATTGAACCTTTTTCTGTACTTTGTAGTCCGACACCACGAAGCATCTCCCACCCCCGACGAGACGCTAAACGATTTGAGACGGAATATATACTTTCAAAAATGAAATAAATGTAAGCTAAGAAGAAGTTGGATTTGCTCAAACGTTAGCCATTGAGTTTGATGAAAAGCCGATAAAAACTACGTCTTGGCTTAACATGAGATATTCGTATCAAATTTATAGATTTTTCAGCTACATCCCTTTAGCTTTCAGTACCGCTGGATGACATCATCGTGCTGGTCTAGGAAGAGGAAGAGATGAAGCAGTGGGAAGGACAAAGCAATGAATAGATTAGTTTCTCTACGTACAAAACTGCAAGAAGCTCTCATGGAATTATTTTTATTCAATCACTCTAGCGCTAGTAAGATTTCATAGATATACCAGGTGATGTAGAGTGAAGTGCAAAAATTTCACGTCAGGCGGGACTCGAGCCCCAACCTCACTCTGTCCGGGAACGCGTGCTCTAACCCGTTGCACTACTGGCATCCATTTTGCACACCACTTTTTCTACGCTACAGCTCGTCAGTAGTGTAACGTGTTAGAGCGCGTGCTCCCGGATAGAGTGAGGTACGGGTTCGAATCCCGCCTGACGCAAAAGTTTTGCACATCACTCTACATCAGTGGATTATCACCTGTATCACCTGTCGTCCCGTTGATCGTCGAGTGACTCGAGCGGGTACCAGCAACTCTTCCATTTTTTCCTATCGCGTGCAAGAGTAGCCCAGTAGGTCCTCCTCGCTCTAGGGATTTGCTGAGCATCATATCTTTCTTATATCCCTTTCGTGAAGAAATCGGACCAGCGGTTCAGTGGTCTTTCTTTAGAGCGCTTGATGTCAGGAAACCAGTCGGTAACGGCTCCCATCCATCAATTGTCGTTGAAGCGCATCACATGTCCAACCCACCTTATTTTCGATATTCTGGCGTGTCGAACGGCGTCTCTGATCTTCGATCATTGCCTTAGGTCGGAGCTTCGGTCCTTTCTCTCATTTGCGAGATAAGGCATACTTCTAGCATCGACCTTCCGAGTGCGCGTTCAATAACACCAAGTGATCTTTCATTCCGCTTACGTAGCGACCAGGTTCCTGCTGCAGTTTCGGCACAACACTCTACATCACTGGATATATACACTGAAAAAAGCGATGATGTCGATAAGCTCTGTTCTCTCCGAGATCAATCCCGTTGATGGGTGATTGCCGATAGCACTACTACGGCTGCAAAATACAAAAACATTGCTAGGAGACGGGCAGATCAAGTGCCTCGATGGTGCGTTGGGTCAGACGTGAACCGCCGATAAGAGCATTTCAGGTTGAACGCCACATCGCTTCGCGCTTTTGATCGCAGCTGGGTGCCTCGTCGATGAACCACTTGCTTAGATTATAATATAAGGCTAGTACAAAACTGATGAAAGTTTGAACCGCCGATGTTTCGATGCGTTTGGCGCGCTATAGATCCTTCTGGACGAATCATCCCGATCTAAACCGGAACAAACCCCATCATTGACCGCCATAGCTTATAGCCCAATGGACATTTTGTGTAAAGACAGTTCTGGTACTACTTCCATCGTCCCAGCCAGTCAGCAACGCTTGACAGCCACAGAGTGTCCGGCCCAAATTCCCCCAATTTGAATTTCGCGCCATTATCGACTGATCGACACAATCCTCCCGCCCACTTCCTGTTGACGCTTCCGGTGGGTTCTGTCATTGTAGTCAGTGGTCGCTTGTTGTCCGGTCTGATAGTCGGCTTTTTGTTATTCTGTTTGTTTGTTTACCCTTTGTTTAGTTGTTTACCTTTCGTTTTGTTTATCATCTTTACCGACTTCTAGAGTGGATTTCATTTGCAATAAAGCCATCCATCTATCGACTGGTACGTGTTCTCGATATACCATCACTAAAACATTCCTATTACTTTACAGGCAAGTGTTTTTTCCCCACCGGATGTGCCAGGTGTTCTTGGCTTTTTCTTGTTTACTTGTTTTACTTGTCTCTCACTTGTTCGTTTGTCCGTTTGAACTTTTGATCCTTAGATCTCCTTTTTTCTCTAATTTTCGTCGAGATATAGTCATCGGTGATGGGTAAAATGGCATAACTCTATACCACCGATGACCATCGCTCGGCTACCACGCCCCGGTTCAATTCCCACCTGAGTAGAAAGTTTTGCGATATTATTTAGCATACTTGTATAGACTTTTCCGACAGAAATATATATTGCCGTTCCTACAAGAACGCATGTGGCGCAATAGTTAGAGGTCCTCTGCGTTGCACGCAAGGTCGGTGGTTCGATCTCGTGCTCATGGCTCACCAGCTCACCAGCAAAAAGTTGTTACTCGATTTGTCCATAGAGCGTTTTTTGTAGAATTAGGCACTTATTTTGGGAAATTTACTTTTTGATTTACAAGCTGTACTTGATCATACGACAAAGATGACTGGAGCAGTACGCATAGATCTCAACACATTAAGTTTTTGGTCATCTCTTCTCCACGAAGATCTTATTTGAACTTTCTTTTGCTCAATCCACAATTTTTTTCGAGAAATGTTGCGAGTGTCAGTCTATAACCATTTTATGAGCCTTAACGACTTCTAACACGTTAAGGACCGCGTTGTTATTCCATCTAGCATGCCGTGGTCGCCTTTGGCCCCGCTCCAGTAGGAAGGTGATGGCTTTTCAAATAAGATTCAGTCTTTTATCACCATCAAAGGGGAGTTTCAGGCCAATAAAAACTAGAAACTGATAGAACAGACCTCGATACGATAGGTGTTGCAGAAGTAACGTAAATGCTTCCTCCAAAACACCGAATTTTTGAGAAGGAAAAAATCCTCGAGTCCTTCAAATTGATAAGTGCGCTCTCCTTCTAATCATCTCCAGGTGCCTAGTAAAAAGTCCAGCATGAGCTTTTTCTAGAAGTCTTATGTACATAAAACGCATTTTCAAAGCATAATTCCTGAGCTTGTTTAAAGAAATGTAAACAGAAAGAGGTGGAACGCGCCGCTATGCTATCGATGTTGCTTTCGAATTACGATGTCGTGATTTTTAGGACAAGTAAACGCTCTTTTTTATTGAAACTGCGCCCATGGAAAACCCTCTAGCACTATCCTATCCTTTTGCAGTGATAAAGTGACTTCAAAATCAAAATTTTGCTATGTAAATACTAACGAATCTGCGGCGAAGTTCGAACTAACAATGGCTAAATTCTCCAAATACAAAACATAGCCATCTTTCTGTTAGTAAAACATCTTTTGGAGTCTTCTCAGAAACCAGATTCATTTCAAGATCTGTTTTTATCGAACCATCGATTGACCATGAAGTCATAGCTATAGTGAGAAAAAATGTCATATAAGAGCTTGAAATTGGGTTATTTTGGAAGGATGTCTTCTTATTGCAACGTAGGGAATTGTTGGTCATTAAACGTTCTTTTTATTAAAGCTTGTTCTGTGTTTTCCATCATTGATGTTGATAATGATGTCTTAGAACTCCACTTTACCCATTGAATTCTCTCATTTCAACTGCGGCGAGAGCCAATGTCAATTGCCTGACAGACGATGCGGCTATCGGTGAAATAAGATTTCACGCGTTCGGTCCGCAACGTGTGAAAAAGCTGTGATTTGGGCGATCTTATTACTGTCATCATAAGGACTGAGGCTGATGGAAAAGGTAATAGGGTATTCTTGCTAGCTACAAATGAGAACGGGATGAGGGTGTGCACTGCTTCAGAGACCTAAGTACATCAATTCTGCTTAATATGAAACTTTGGTTTTCTACCCATTGTGCAACACTGAGGCGTTGGCTAAAATAGTTAAAAATTTCGATTTGGCTTATCAGTAGTTAGGCGTTACAGGGAATCTGTAAGCTTAAAGCTATCAACCAAGTTCCGACGTCCGACATCCTCTGCAACCATACCTTAGCAGGCTGACAAATGAGAATCTCACTTCTAGTGTTAAAAAAACCGTGTTCGACAACATTGAGAAACCTAAACCGAAACTTTATGGAAATGTAAGTTAACTCTATTTGAGTTGGCTTGATTTTATTTGTGCTAAAAATTTGAGTCAGAGGAGCCAGAGTGCTCTGGTCGTCAAATGCTTTCAGTCGTAGTCATTTATGTTCTTTTGACTTGAGTGGATACTCTAGACGAACAATGAATCGTGATCGTCGGTGGACGAGAAAGGGAAGCTAACTTCTCTACGTTTTGAGCTAACCTTCATATGACAGATTCAAGTACACGACAACCGGATATGTTAGCGAGCGCAAAAAGTTAACTCTGCTGGTTCCATTAGATGGAGCCAGAGCTTTGATTGTAGCATGTCCACATCGCGGGATTTGTATCCTCTGCAGGAGTAATATAGAGATTTAGCGCTTGTAAAGCTGCCAAAAAATCCTTTCTAACTGGTACTATAAAACCATTTCTTTCTTATTATCGCTGTATAATGTGTATTGCTTCACAAAATTTCTCTGCCGTGATCGGTCGTGTCCTTGATTTATTTACACACTTATTTCAACAAAGTCATTAAAATCCTATAAAAACTAACACTGCTTGAAAAGATAACTTGGGAACGTGTCACGTATTATCCAATGTTAATGAGAAAAGCTAAAAGGGTCATACTAACGATTCATAAGTAAGGAAATTTATTTGCAAGAAATGTTTTACTTCGGAAAATCACCGAACTAAAGCTCAACACTAATGACAAGCAGTCAATTCAAACATTTTAGAACGACAGCGGAAGAGAGTGGACGATTCCGTGAACCTTTGAAGAATATATGCAGAAGAATGACTCTGGCGATTGGAACCTCATTTCCCACCATCGTATCGCCACCGCAGCAACCCAGAACGGAAAGGTGAGCGATCATCATTGCTCCTTACCTGCGTATTGTCCCAGTCTTGTCTCAGAATTCGACGAGCTTCTGAAGCCATTGTTGGCTGCTCGTAGCGATATCTCAAACTTGCGAAAAAACCTCGATGAAAATGGCTGGACTATATCTGTTCTTTCACGTGATGGCGACGACTCATAAACAGTGGATGATGCCTTCGACAAAATCATCTGCTTTTCAGAAGATAGGTAGGCAGAAAAGCTTGTAAACGAAATTAAACTTGGCCTGCGGAAAAAAATGGTTTTATCTAGTCTCGTTAACGATCTCTTTGATGAAGTTCTATTGATGAAAGGTTGTTGGTGTTTTTCACAGAGTTATTTCATGAGCTTGTTGGTTTTTCGATAGCTGAAACATCTGAATATTGAGCTGTACTCAATTCAAGCGCTTTAATTACATAATTCAAGAGAATTTGAGAAACGGAAGTTATTTGTTTTGAAGCTCTGATTCAAACTTGTAGCTTTCAAATAACAACAATAGGTAAATATTATCGCTGTTGCTGGACGGGCCGCCAGAAGATTAGAATTCTATTAAGCACCCGAACTTGCGTCGTGATCGTATTATCTGCTAAAGTTCAAATATTTTTTATTAGTTATTTCCTTATTACTTGACGCGTCCACTGGTAGTATGCGTTTGTGATGTCAAATATCCAATCTCTAGACTGATAATTCTCTTTACTGGGAAATGGTTTCAGGTTCCAGCAGGCTGTCGCCGACTTCTGCAGTGGACACCACTTGTGATTCCATCGTCAACGATAATATTTCTCAGTCCGTTGACAAACAACAAAACAGAAACATCGACTCCCATCACGTCTACCCATCCACGGATTCCAGATCGGCTGGCAATTTCGCTCGGGTAAGTAGATGGTCTGCGCCAATGTTGCATCAATGACGGCAGCGAATAGTAGTTTCCGGTGTCAATGTACTCTATGAAAAAATACACATGTTTTTGGAGTTTTTTCGTATTTTTTAGAATGGGAGTATTTTCAAAGTGGACTATGGCACGTAAACGGTTTTAGATCACCACCTTTCATGGAAGAGACAAAACGTTTGTCATCGTCGTCCACCTCTACTGTAACGTCATCCGATTCTTCTCAACTGTCTTCTATTTTGGTGACCAAACCCAACGCAGATAAACCGAAAGGACGTGTGACCTTTGCCGATGAGGTGACGTTTACGTTGCTTTCACCCTAACTCTTGTGTTATCTTTGTCTTTCAGATCATTTCCCTTATTCTCACCCTGTTTGAACTCCTTAAGAAAAAAGCGCTTTTTGCTTCGTTCTACAGCTTCGGTGGTCACTCGACAGCTTGAATCTCGAGGTTCCCGATGGTGTACTTTATTTTTAAATGGCTCTCCTTCTACGATGTGACAGTAAAAATGAAATCATGTTTCGATGACCAAATATAATTCTTTTCATTTTTTCACCGCCTTTAGCGGTGGTATGATAGAGATAAATAAATGAATAAATAAATAAATTGAATACAAGCATAAATATAAATAGAATCATGTTTGATCATCGACACCGAACATCACTCTACTCAACTGGAAATATGTCTCACACTTGGGCATTTTTCTCTGTGAAAATCTTTCTCTAGGCTTTCAGTAATCCTCGACTGATCAAAGTTTGACGATTTCAAATGCGTATTTCGGTTTTTCGAAAAGATTTCTCGTTGTGATGTAAATGAAAGTAGATCTGCATTCACACGCGTCACGAGCTCCTTGCTGCGATATGTGGATGGGATTTCCCCAACATTGGCATCAATCCATCGCGCTTTCGAAACATTACACTCACTCTAACCGACAAGAAATGCCTCCCTAGTGCTTAACCTAATCTTCTTTTGGCAGTTATTACGTATTGAAAAGCCTTTTCTCAATAATCAAGTGAAGTATTTGAATCGTCGAATTTTTGCTATCGAATTAATCTAAAAGGTTTAAGAAAAGCTTTGTCCAGCGAAAATACCAGAGCGAGAAACATTATTTTTTCACCATCACAACGTGGAAAAGAAGGCCTTTTTGAAAATAAAATGCAACATTAAAATTCTTGCGATCTAAGCTACCAAATGACTACTTAATCTTCGGAAAAAAAGCAAGAAAACTCGTTTTACCCAAGGGGCTGAAATAGGATGAGAACGGAAAAGTATCGACAATGAGAATGAGTAAGCTTCAGATGGTCCGGGAAGTATTTCGCACAAATCAGAGGGCTGGCAATGGGGCAGCGACTGGCGCCTAGCCTAGCGATTGCCTTTATGTCGAAAGTGGAAGTACCAGTGATGGATCTCCGGCCATTACTCTACTGTAGGTATATAGATGACTGTTTGGTTATCTGCTCCACTCAAGAGGAGCTAGATAATTGTTTTAGATTGTTGAATGAACAGTCAGAGTATATAAAGTTTACCCGTGAGATACCAAAAGATCATTGGCTTCCTTTCTTGAACGTGCAAATAAGCTTAAGCGAGAGCGGCTACATCACAAAGTGGTACCGGAAGCCAAGTAGTAAAAATATCCTGGTTCACTATCTCTCTTCTCATCCCTCACATACGAAAAAGGCGCTAGTAAAGAACATGTTTCGAACAGCAGCCAGCGTATGTACTGGGGAGGAGCAGAGAGAAGAATCCGTGAAATTGGCTCGGGAAATAGCCACTTCTAATGGATATGAATTTGTAGCCCCTCGGCTTAGGTTTAGAGGAAATAGTGCGCCTCCAAACGAAAATTCGAATGAAAGGAAAATCCCGTTCATACTCCCGTTCTTTTCAAATGAGATTAGTACAGCTATAAAACGCTGTTTGAAAAGAGCGGGTTTAGAGCAATCGGTGGCTCTTATTGAAATACCACCGAATACTCTAAAACGCCAACTAGTTCGCAACCGCTTATATGACCGTCTCTGTATAATGAAAGATTGTAAAATATGTCCTAACGGCAGAGACGGTGATTGCACGAGCGTAGGTACAGTCTACCTAATCTCTTGCAAAGCGTGTAGCGATAAATATATTGGCGAAACGGGTAGGCCGCTCTATGCCCGTATAGAAGAACACCTAGCTGATAAGCGTCTTAAAAGACGGAACACCCCGTTAGGGACGCATAGAGAACAGAAACACGACGGAGCTGATTTTGAGATTGAAGTCACCATCCTTGCGCAGGAACAAAAAACATCAGCGCGAAAACTTCTTGAAGCACTTTGGATTAATACCACCAATCCAACTATGAACCGCAGGGAGGAATGCCTTGTTATCACACGTGATTTTAGTCAGTATATAAGACTGTTATTTTGATGTGTAAGGTGCATTACGAGCCTATGTGATCTCCTTGCGGTTGTCTCCACTTGAATCATTCAGTGGAACACATATAAAAAGCGGTGAGTATGTTGAGAGTTGATTTTGTGCTTGATGCGATTGAAATCTAGGTCTGGTGATTTTTTCTAAAAGAGTATTGGAGGTGTTTGGCTTATTGGATTGCGGACAATTTGACCTTTCCAGGCTCTGAAGAAGGCGAACTGCCGAAACGTCAGCTGTGAATAAACTTTATTATAACACCTCGTGTTTTGCTTAAAGAAGGAAAACAGCAATTAAAGTGTCTTTGTGCCCTGTCGAAGGTCACATTCATCCAGTGTGCCACGCTTTCTCGGCGTTACACTTTTTCTATGATGCCTAACGGATTCAAGTTGGAGCTTTGTGGATGTTATCAATTCATATCAGTGAACAGTAGTGTATCCTACGAACATTCAAGTCATAGATCACTTATTTCGCGGTCATCACAATCACTACTGGACTTACAACAATCTGACTGCTGATGTTGAAATAATTCAGCCTTGCGATCGTCCATCTGTTTCGTCGTTGAATGACTCGAATTCTATATACTCGAAGCGCTTACCGAATAACGGATTATCATCAAGCGGATTTCCACAGCCACCAATCCAACGCCTACAAGAAACGAAAATCATTGAATAGGACGAGTTGGAGTCAGTTGTTAGTGATCGAGAAAGCCTATATCAGGTACGTATGCTGCAATACTCTTAGAAAACTTCACTAAATGATTGTCTAATAAGTAACTGGAGCACTTAACTTTTTAATAATCTGCTATACTTCGTCTGTTTCTTGTTCCGTCCTTGCCGTTCCTTCATATGCTCGTTATCTTCTCACTTTTACATTTTTTGCTTTACATTAGAGGTATTTTCTTTTATGAGGATAGCTGATCTTCAGGACTATGCGTATTTGGACGACGCTGTGCCTGGACGTTCGAATACAGGTGTTGACTACACAGTCAACAATGACATAAACGATGAAGTAAGATTTCATTCAAATCACATTTGCATTATGGTAGCAAACGGTGCGAGCCTTTGATCTTGACTTTGAAGAATTATGTAGAACTCAAAGCGTTCATTTTGATTCAATCTCTGAGGGTTCTGCCATATTTCTGATTCCATTTGCGGCATCGTTAGAGATATTGATTGCTTTCTCAGTCTATAATTCCTGAAGATCTGTGTAGTAATAATTCTCAATAACATGTATGCGATAGAAACCCAAAGACGTATTTTTTCGTACACGGAAATTTCTCCATTACCTTTTTCGGAAGTGGACTGAAAATCTTGCATTTTCGAAAAATCTGAACTGAATCGCTATACATTGTACCATCATCAGGAAATGCCCTACGTAACACCTTGGCTCGGGATCCTCCGAGATTGTAAGGGGATTTGCCAGAAGAGCAGTCTACGTCATTCATCAAGAAAACGAAATTTCGAGCGGTAGTCGAATGTAAGAAGACCTATATGGAGAATGCATGCAAAAAAAAAACGAGTCGCTTGCATGAAGTGTTAGGAATCCCACAGCGAACTGTCGAGACAGATCGTGTCAAAATTCAAAAAAAAAACTTTCCTTCTTTTTCTGAAAGACAACAACTTTGATGCAATAGAATTTTTTTATCTATTCTCTTATCGTTGTGGTATGATGCTTCAATAAACCTAGTGATGTAGAGTGGTGTGCAGAATTTTGCGCCAAGTGAGACTCGCACCCATTTTTCACCCTACCCGAAGGACGCGTGCTCGTACCGTCGCACATTTGTCGCTTTACCCTTTAACACTACTCAACATGACTGGGTTTCAAAAGCGGTTGAATCTAAAAAGAATTCTGTTTGATCACTCACTACCCAATATCTGTCAGCGCGAGTGGATTCACTGTCGATACCGTCTACTCACGCCAGACCGTTGCCGCTTGGTTTGACAGATAGATGCTTTGTAGCGTAGAAAGAGCGGTGTCAAACCAGGCGTCGGTAGTGCAGCGGTTCAAGCACGTGCCTCCGAATAGGATGTTTTGTGGGTCCAGGTCTCACCTGATCACGGCAAAAGTTTTTATGCAAAATTTTTCTTCTACGAGTCTGAAAATAATATAGTATCAATCCAGTGATTGCTCAAGTGCGATCCAACTTATGCGACCATAGAGTTCCATCGAAGCCGATGTTGTCTTCTGAGTATTAATTATATTCTCTCTGTAAGATCACTCACGACGGGAAAATTCAATATTTCCATTCGAAAGTTTGGAATCAGAGCCTTCTGTCATTTTCCTGGATCTACAAATCAGTATTAGAACTGTCCGAAAAGTAAAAGCACTGATTTATACATTGATGGATCATCTCAAACCATTATGCAAGCCATGAATGCCTTTAATCGGCTCTACGATGTTGCAACAGATCAACTGCATAAAGCATAATGATTGAGCAGTGTCGTACGCTTTCTACTCTATGCCATATCTATAGCATAGTAAAGTAAAAAAGGGAGGTACTGGAGAATTCATACACAAACAGTTTCACTGATGAACTTCGTTGCGTCTTGACAAATCTTATACTTCTTGCATCGTGCAAACATTTTTTGCAATACCGTTCATGTTAATCGAAGCCTTTTTTGCAATGGAACATTCTAATCTTCTGGCGCGCAAGGCATTTTGTATACAGTCCGAGAAAAAAAACCCTGTTTTAGAACGACATCTTTGTTTCAGTGATTTCTGTGACAAGGAATTATTGTCCGTAAGGAGCGGCGCATCAGATGGGCAATTATAAGTGCATGTGTCCCGCAGTTACATTTTCCTTCTTTACTGACGGAATCAATCATAGGCTGCTGTTCACGAAATACTAAATGATTTCATCATTAGTGAGAATGTTTGGCTAATATGACTTCCCACACGAACACCAATAAAGATTAAACGTCCTGTTGAATTTGCACTTTCCTCATTGCAGATTCTTCGAGTTCATGTTCCGATCTTTATGGTCAAATTTCATATTCAGGATCGTCAACTTGCTCGTTTCTACGCTCCAAAACTCGATCAACATATGGACTCACTTTCGTTAGCCGTCGAGGGTTCTTAGGCACGGTAGAAAACAATCTACCCCAAGGGACTTTGTTCAAAAAGGAAAGCTGGTATGCTATCGTTTGTGAACCCTTCCATCATAAGAGTGTTCATTCGAATTCAAATCATTCTGGCAGCTCACAAGCTGATTTACATCGGGGACACTGTCTCGCAGTGTGTATTGGATCGTACTATTAGTAACAGTTTACGACAATTTGCTGATAGACTATGTGAATTACTTAAGGAATGCGTGAAAGCCATGAAACTCGCATCAGAGGAGGTACGGTTTCTTAAATCAGTTTTGGGAACATTCTAACGTTGAACACAGAACCTTGCGAAGCATGTCGCCATAGAGAAAGTGTAAAAACTCCAATCGAACGGGGTTCCCTCCACTGAATTTGACTCTGTGTGACGAGTGACATTCGCTTTTCGACAACTAATAGTTATGGGCTTCCGACTCGAATTGATATCATAATTCGAACCAGTTGTAAGTAATAACTAAGAGCTGCAAAATCACTGACCACTGCGCGAATCGAACGCCCAACCTTTCGATCTGGAGTCGAACGCGCTACCATTGCGCCAAGCGGTCGTCCACTGCTTCCGCATCCATGAAACTTGGTTAGGTATGACACATTGGCATGATGAATTTAACACATTCCGACTGGCACGGGTCCTATGCTACTCTTGGCGTTCTAGTTAATGTGCCAGCATGAATAGTATACTACTCATTTTGAGTTTTATGGTTTGCAAAGTTCTTCATCTCACTTTGTATAATTTTTTTGCCGCTAATCGCAAGCAGATCAAAATTGGAGCGGTGGAAGCGCAAGCGGCGTCCCATGCATTCAATTTTTTTACGAAAACCCTCTTTTCGAAAAGGTTCATTGACCGGTATTTTGACTAACGACTAGTCAATCAGGCATTTCAAGTCGACAAAAGTCACCATCATAAGCAATAATGATATGCAACCATTTGTTGAGCAAAGAATGGATGCGTTCCTTCCATAAAGAATGAGGCTGACAATCAAAAAAGTTGCTGAGATCACTTTTAGGCTGCTTGTAGTCTTTACATTTATCTTCTCAAAGCTGCTTCAGGGCGCGGAAGAAAGATAATCCGTTGAAGCAATATCAGAGTTATACCGCGATCCAGCTCAGTTTCTTCAAAATGTGGCGGATTGACTGTTCAATGTGAAGTCGAGCGTTATCCTCAAAAAGGTCAACACTGATACGTTTCAAACCTTCTCTCGCAAGCTGCGGCCATCCTCTGGAGTTGTTCCTCGTAGACATAATTGATTGCTGTTTGTTATCGAGCACTTTCCGAAACACAATGTCCTGCCATCTCACAAAACCAAGAGCATTATTTTCTGAACATGGAACTTGTACTTTGGTCTAGCGGGTCTTTGCCGCAGGGCAGCCGTAGGCATGACCCGTAGTGTTGTCGTATTAGATCCAGGACTCATCTCCAGTGATAATCGACTTGAGAAAGTTCTGCCTATGCGATTACAGCAGAAGATTTTCCAGATGGTCACGCGTGCAGCCGTAGTCGTGGTCAGTCAATGCATGAGCCGTCCATCGAGACATCACTTCGTTGTGTCCCATTTCATTTAGATGGCGTGCGATGATGTTGCGGCCCTTGGTTAAAGCTATTAGAACATTCTTTAATAAATTAACGCCTTTTGGCACCCGCTTTCAACTAGAAAAGAAAAATGCGTGATACAATAGTGCCAAAGAAACTGTAGAACAACCCAATACCAAATATGCTATGCATATAGAGTAAGGCTTGCCAAATGCTTAAAACTTTGCTGTGTCATGACGAGCAAGCTTTGCCTACATCATACTTGAGTTTTGTATAGTCTAAACGGTCGGAAAGTGCTTAGAGGGACACGTAGAACACGTAGGATTTGAAACACATATTGATTATCAATAAAGAACGCAAAAGAACTGAGTCTTCGAAGGAGGCTACATAAAAGGGCTGAATAAACTATGCTAAGCACGTTGACCGATATCCGTAACACATGATTTTTTAGGAAAAGAATCGGAAATCAGCAGTCGTCCTATTCGTATGCTGCGCAAAATTTATTGAGCATAGTCTAGAATTTACTTTCTTATTACAATATCAATGATTTTCAAAATGAATTACGCTTTCTGTTGTTTCACGTTACAATATTTCAGTACCCGGAGTTGAAGAGTATGCAAGGAATGATTGACAGTATCATTGCCGTCTTCAAAACGGCTCATGAGATGAAGATGCTTGTGAAGCAGTTTTGCTAAACGCAGTTCGACATTTCGACACGTGAAATGAGCGATCAATAGTCGGTTTCTGATTTACGAATAGATGTAGTGGGTGTCGATTGTTAATATACCGTTTAGCTTGCTTGTCTAGCGTCGCGCTTTTCCTTTCTTAAGAAGAAGAATAGTGACCTGAATATTCGAGTCTATCCACTACGCTTGATGATACTCATCATAATTCGTATGGTTGAAATCCTTCTGGCTCATTTGATGTTTCGAGCTCCCACATCTTCTTGCTTCATGTTTCTGAGCTTTGTCCTTAAGATGTTGTGTTGAAATATTCGCTGCTACTGGTAGTTTTACGTGCTTGACGACACACATTGTGTCCATCACCAATGGCTGCTTTTGTAAAATTGCTCATCGTAACGTGTAATGTAGAATCTGTAAAAAAGACAACTATCTCAACTTTGTTTGTTTCCATTATTTTGAAAACTTATCTGAAATACGGTAACTAAATGGCCCTACGATTGATCACCTTGATGAAAGAACGAAAGAGCAACAGAAAGAGGAAAGCTTCCATAAAGGACGAATTTTTACAAGGATAAAAAAATGCGAAGCTGTTACAATGAATGTATACAGCTATCGCTCTCAATGATGATAATGCAATGTAATTAGGAGAGCACTCTTTGAAATGCTGACTGCCGCTTTTTATTGAATACTGTCTCGGGTACTCTAGGTAATGTCACCATTATAAATAATTCACCTACGTAACATCTCATGGTTTTGATAGTACAGAGCCAGGTTCCCTTCGTTGGCTAGGTTAATGCAGAAGTGTAATCGCTACTGATGATTAATCACCTTTAAAATACGCACAATGTTCTAGGTTTTTGTTATATGAATTTAATTTTTTCTCCTTCTTCTTGAGCGGGCGCGAGGTGTTGAGTCCAAACTTTATTTACACAATCAAACAGCTAACGTTTCGACAGGTCGCCTTCGTCAGAGCCTGAAAAGGTCAAAGTTCTTTACAATCCACTCACTCAAACACTTCCCCACTTTGGTGGAGAAAACTGTGAGACCTAAATTTCGATCGCATCAAGCACAAAGTCAACCTTTAACATACTCACCGCTTTTTTTATATGTCTTCCACTAAATGAACAGGTGAAGAACAACGGAACGGTAATCACATAGGCCATTAATGCACCATAACCATCAAGATAACAGTTTTATATACTGACTCATATCGCGGGTGATTACGAGGCATTTCCCGGCGGTTCACAGCTGGATTGGTCGTGTTTATCCAGAACGCCTCTAGATTCTTTTGCGCTGATGTATTTTGCTCCTGCTCAAGGATGACGACCTGTATATCAAACACTCCGGCACGCTTTTGGGCTCTATGTATCTCTGGGTGGGGTGTTTTTTCTAGTATGGCGCATGTCAGCTAGGTGTTCTTCTACGAGGGCATAGAGTGGTCTTCCTGTTTCGTCAATATATTTATCGCTTTGCAAGAGATTAGGTACACTGTGCCTACGCTCATGCAATAACCGTCTCTGCCGTTAAGGGCACATTCGGCGGTTTTTTATTGCGCAGAGGCGGTCATATAAACGATTACAAACTAATTGACGCCTAAAAGTATTTCTTGGTATTTCTGTTACTGATACCAGATGCATTATGCTCTTTTCAAACAACGCTTTATAGCCGACCTTTTCTCATTTAAAAAATCGGGACAACAAACGGTATCTTACTTTCTCTAGAACTTACATGCAAGGACGTGTTGTTTCCTTGAAACAAATGCCGGGAGGTTACAAGGTCTGCTACTCTCCGGTGCACACACCTGCGGCTGTTTGAAACATGTTTTCTACTAACACCTTTTTTATGTGAGAGGGATGAGAGGAGAGATAGTAAACCAGATTATTTTGTTATTTGACTTTCGGTACCACTTTGTAATATGGCCTTTGTCAGTTAAGTTTATTTGCACGTTCAGAAAAAGAAGCTTTTTATCTTTTGGTGTTTCACGGGTGAATTTTATGTACTCTGACTGCTCACCTAGAAATCTGAAACATCTGTGAAGCTCTCCTTGAGTCGAACAGATGACCAAGCAATCACATATATACCTAAGGTAGAGTAATGGCCGGAGATGAATCCACTGAGCTTCTGCTTTGGACATGAAGGCAATAGCTAGGTTAGGCGCCTTTCGCTGCCCCATTGCCAACCTCTAGTCTGTGCAAAGTACTTTCCGGATCATCTGAAGATAGAGCAATTCGGACACTCCTTAAAGAGTATCACGAATTACTGAATCGATAAACCAAATATGTCGACAACTCCTTGATGTTTTTCGGAATCTCGGGGGTGGCTTGTTATGCAGAGTCATTTGACACATTGGTATAGAGATAAGTGGTGTTAAATACTCCATTACGAACGCGTTATTTGGATTGGCGTTGAGCAGACGGTTTAGGAACATCTCTGTGTTAGTCAGATGGGCTGGAATGTGTCTTACTAACTGGGATGTTACTAAATTCAAGATCCTTACTATCCCATCCGTCGATCCGTCTACACAGCCGATGATGGGTCTAACTTTGAATGATGTGGATGGATTATTAGACATCAGATCACCAATGGATACTAACTTATGTGTTTTTATAAGCAAGTATAAGGCGGGAGATGTTGGTGATTGGATTTATATTGAGTGGTAATAGATGGTCTTAGGCCTGCCGCTTTTGCCGTTTGGACTCACTCATTGTTTACTTGCGGTACTGTCTCCTAAATTCCTTTTCAAAAGACGATCGGTAGAGCGAAGCATCTTCGAAATGCCTTATAGTTATTTCGAAACCTAACTGTCGGGGAATGACTACGAACTCTCCATCCTTATCGCTATCTGATAGTCTGATTTATTCTTGCCTTATCGAATCTCGAACCTCTTTCATCCCACATTTTTGCGCCTCGGTGAGATTTGATTGAAACCTTCTAGCGCGACAATGAATTAAGTTCTAAAAGTTCCGCCTGCAGATATTCTAGATTTCCCATCTAATTCCACGTTGGAGTATTGCTGTCTGTAGAACGGCTGAGGAAATGGTGGTACTGGCAAAATCTCTACTTGCTGTTGTTCTTCCCTACTAATCTCATCGGCTTTAGCTTTTTTACGGAGTTTGTCTTGCAGCTCACATAGATTACACGCAACCTTACGCAAGGATACCTTAGAAAATGGGTTGAGATGGTGCGAAGCTTGGACCCAATTCTAAAAGTGAGCGCGCACCAACAGTGAGATTTATTCCTCCTAACACCGTGACTATGGAATTTATTGGTGCATAATTTGCCGTACTGTGATTCGTTTGATCTTCTTTAGCGGTAGCCATTTGCCTTTTAACGATCATATCATGCGATCTACTCAAAATGTCATCACACTTTCTCCGCAAAGTAACTTTAGCATTTAACCCTATGGACTCACAAATCAAATTTGACCCATCTTCTCCAAAGGTCGCCTTCCAAATATGGAGCACAGTATTGTTCATTCGTCACACACTTCTTCAGCTAAGCAAACATCTTATCCTGCTTGTTTCGCACGCAGTTTCGGAGCACTTCCATTTCAATTTTCAGTACTAACGGTAATTTCTCGTACACCACATACTTCATGTACTCTACATACATCGTGTCAGCAAAATATTACCGATTGACAAAGGAAACATTGTCTCCAAGGCAGAAAATTGCCTCAACTCGACAATGCTCAAGTTTCTTCCACGCTGCTTTGAACATCGTGTAGTACCAAACTCCATAAAAGAAGGCGACTATATGAAGCATGTGGCGTATCAGAGGACAGAGACGATTAGTATAATCCGTGTTCTGTATTCAAATTCATGACCAATTCCAGCTGTTTCCCCATCAATCTCAATTTAAACAGATATGGGAACGACTATACGGACTCTCTACACTGTACGGGCCCACCCAGTGTTCCAACGATCGTTCCCGAACAAATATATCGCGAAGCCAGTACAGAATTAAACGTGATTCCTGCCGACGCCTACGGTATAGGCACATCGCCGGAAAGGCTACGTTCACAATTACGTCGCCCCTCGTCCCTTGTACCGGAGCTGTCGCGTCGTATTTCACGCGCGTTTGTCATTCTGCGCTAACACAAGTGTCAACGCACAAGAATGGACACAGACGTGTATATACACTGTATATACAAAATTACGTTCTCCATAACATATATAGACTATTCCATAGATACTATGTAGTCTACTTAGATTTCACACGGTTCTCTTCTACTCCCCGACATGAGTTTTTGAATGAGATCTTCTATACTGAAAATATATATATATATATATATTTATAATATATTATAATAACAATATAATAAATATTTTATAATATTTTATGTTATTATGTAATATAATTTATAATATAATATATTACATTAACAATGATATAATATATTAATATATATAATATTATTATGATATTATATTTAATACAGAAAATTGAAATGGAAGTGCTCCGAAACTGCCTACGAAGCAAGCAGGACAAGATGTTGCTCAGCTGAAGAAGTTTGTGAAAAAAAGGCTTGTAAACAACTTTGACATTTTCAGGTTCTGACGAAGGCGACCTGCCGAAACGTTGTCTGTTTTATTGTGAGAACAAAGCTTGGATCCAACACTTCGTGCCCGCTTAAGAAGAAAGAATTATATGAATTTGAAGCAGTAAATGGATAAACTTCAAACTTGAGTGATTAAACTTCACAGCCGACATCTCACTATAAAAGTTTCGATGAATGTAGCGAGTTTGGACAGGGATTAACATTCAGATTTAGCCTCAACGAAAAAGGAATGTAATCTGTACTACAAATATATAATTACTTATATATATACATGTATATATATATATATAGATATGTATACATACATATATATGTACATCGCATTCATATATACATATATATATATATACATATAGATATGTATATACACATATGTGTATATTGCACGTATATATATATATATGTATATATATATATATACATATAAATATGTAAATATATGTGCATATTGCATGTATATACATATATAAATATAGATATGTAAATATATACAAATGTGTGTGCATTGCACGTACATATATATGCATATATATATACATATAGATTTATATGTATACACATGTGTACATTGCACGTATATATATACATATATGTTTGCAGGCATACAAATATGTATATATAAATAAATAAATAAATATATATATATATATATATATATAATGTGTCAACTAATACTAATCCAACTGCTACAGCATGGGTTGCCACCGCGGAACAAATTAAAATCAATCGACAATTGCCCAAGGGCCGTCTTATATCCTGGAGAACTGTCGAATAATGCTCGGTCGATGGAGTAATATACAGAGATGATCCAGTGACCCACATCATTTGATTCATCTCGATGCGACAGCTACGAAGAGCAACAATGTAAGAAAAACAACTGTTGTGTAGACTCTACTCCAATGGCTATGGCTCTGTTGAAGACGAAGATGCAGAAACGTAACTTTTGCATCTTGAACTGTTCATGAAGCGGGTCATTGTCCTGATTGAATGTTTTCCATAATTTTCTCACCTCGCTGGGTTACTAAACATCGTCTCTGCTCCATTGGTACTCTTCAAAAAGCTGACGACGTCGTCCGCCAAACGAAGATCTCATACAAATGTCTCAATAATGCGTGCACTCTTTCTGTCCCGATCGAGCGCACTATCCACTGCAGTGAGCATTAAACAGTTCCAGTAATTTGGTGTCAACTTGTCGAATCCCCTTTCCAATGAGTACAATGGGAGCGAATGTCAAAAAGGCGTTTTTGCAAGTCCGGCAATAGTACTAATGTGCGTATAAAAGAAGGGTGCACACTTTGATCGTTGAGAGCTGATGGTATCCCATTCATTTCGTTACTACCCAACCTTCTCTCGTAGTCGGAAAAATTTAGGCAGCCCATAGATGAGCTGATACTTCCAGTACGCCTTCTCCAAAGTCCTAATAAGCGAAAAATGGGTGAAACTTTATGATTGACTTGTGGAGTGCTCTCAGCAAACGAAGATGATAATGAAAGCTTGTTCAGTACCTTTTATAGGTACGATGATTAATGCGACATCATCCATTTGTCCGGAATTTTTCTTTATATAAGTGAGAGCGTACTTTACAAAGTCTTATCAGTATTTGATAGGAAATTTTCATAGTCCATCAGCAATCATTGTATTTCCGCCTATTGCGGTGTTCTGATGGTACAATATACCCAATAGTGTGGAGTGGCGTACAAAAACGTTGGCGTCAGCCGAGTTACGAACCCAGATTTCACTTTTTGCGGGAGCGCGTGCCGTTGCCATACCGACGCTCGTTTTGCACACCTCTCTATGCTACAACGCGTTATCTGTCAACAGCTGACCGTCTACGGTCTGGCGTGGGCAATCACTTGAACTCACTTATGGTAGTGCAACGGTTCAGCACGCTCTCCCGTAACGAGTGAAATCTGGGATCGAGTCCCAGTGAAGCAAACATTTTTGCACACCACTCTACATCATTGGATTTATTCATAGTCCGTTACAAAAAAAAACTACGCGATACTTGTATTTTAGTCGAAACGCAGACGAATTCAAGGAATGACATGCCTTACATGCTTTGGTTAGGTGATATATGTCTTCCTTGTGCAAAAATAAATCACTGCAACTACTTGCCGCTTTGCAAACATCAATAATCACTCTGTGAAAAAGATGGAACTAGAAACTTAACGAGAAAATTTTTTCATAAACAAAGTTAATGAACGTTGTAGACGCTGATTCAGATAGGAAATAGATTTGAAGAGAGAAGAGCACCAGTGTCCTAAAGCGTCAATGAACTTGAGAAATTCAATGGGTTCAATTTAATCATTTGCGAAAGTAAGATAATAATCGTCTTCCGACTTCATAGTTATACGACTACTGCTTAACAATTACTTCGAAATTTTTCAGTTCTGTATATCTGAGGTCGAAAATAATATGGTTACTATGACATATTGGATCATGATAGCAACGATAATGTAGTGCTCATAGTATCCTCTTTCACTCTCACATGTGATGTCAATGTCAATTATACAACACCGAGAGCAATAAGGAAATTCTCTAAGAAAATCCTTTAAGGAAAATGCGAAGCGTTTTGAGTTTCGAAGAGTAGATAGAACTCTTAACAATGAAAGCTTTACTTGCTCCGGTTCACGTCACTTAGAAACAATGAGAAGGTGACATCATGGGAAAATTGTGCTTTCTCTAAAGATATAGATGGAGCTGTACACTCTTGTTGCTCCTCTGATTAAACCGATCAAACCAGATACAAAAAGCACATAACCTCTGTTCAATTCTGGACCTAAACAAATTTTAAGGGTTTCGTATTATCCGCCGGGTTATATAGACCGATATAAGTGAAGATCAAAAGCACAAGAACATCTGGCGAGATTGTTGACAGTTGAGCATTTACTTTAGGTGTATTGGAAAGCGTGATATACCTAAATAACGCTATCGTCTCTTTTCAAATTGTGTGTCATACAAGCGTTGTATGTTTCTTTTGACTTCAGTCAGGATCCTCGTGGTATGCGCCATGCATTGAACTCCATTCGTAGCATAATAGGAATGACCGAGTTCATATCTGGCTAATAAATGGCTTGATGTGGCATACTGATATACAAAGTTAGTACTTTTATTTTCACAGACAGCTCTTTCACCAATCTGATAACGCCGAAGCGTGTGATCGAACCAGAGATCGATCGATTTTTTTTTTTATCTCAAAGCACCTTCAATAGCCACATTACGATGTTTTTTGAAAAATAGTAAAACTTCGTTAACTACCTTTTCAGTGTTCACGTACAGTGCGCAAATAAGACGTTTTATTGATAATTTAATGATCACGCTTCCACCATTTGAACTTCTCGTACATTGCTCACAATGAATTGAGCACTCAGAATTCGCTGCTAAAACAGCTTTATTTGATATATTCAACTTGCTTTCTTAAACAGAAAAGTATAGATTGTTGGTTTACATGTGGCGTCGTTCGAAATCCTCCATGACCGCGATTAAGACGTTCAGAAGCTGGGCTAGGGTTAGGTATCTCAAAAAAGCGAAAGAGTTTTCTTAAAAAAGTTCTCATAAGCGCAAGGGATAAATATGTACTTGATTCGAGTAACAAAAGCGATTCTACGAAATATAAAAGCATGCATTCCACAGTACGTAGTTGCGTCCAAATGTTGAAATGAGCTAGCATAGCTCATAAACAGCAACGTATGCAGCATTTCGATTCTTCATTATACCCTCGTACATCGAACCACTATGGAAACGAATTAAGATTTTGCACATAATCAGAAGTCGGTTTTTGATAATCACTAGTCATGTGGCATGAAAAAGTACCTGTCACGAGATTAGTAGTGTTTGCTTTTATTAAAATAGTCCACTAAGCAAACTTAACACTTACGTCCCCATCACCATACTCGGTAATGTACTGCCTTTGATGGTATGTTGTTATATAGGCGACAGCTGCATTTTGTAGCTTGTCCATGTGGCATTCATGAGCTGTGAGATACCAGTCAATCAGTACGTTCATTTTTTCATTATGCTAGAAGTAATGTATTTTTGAAGAAATCAATAATCGAGTTCGCAAATTTCATGTATTCTGCAATTTTTGTTATTGAACTCAGGACATTTCCCGCTTCAATAAGAAATCTAGATAAAGCATAAAAGTCTGATGCCTGAAGATTTGCTCTACATGTTTATATGCTTTCCATGCTTAGGTTTAGGCTGTTGAGACTTGCCTTGAGCTTAAGAATAGTAGCGGGTTTATTTGGCAGTGCAATGTGAAAATAAAAAGCCTAAGCTCCAAAACGATAGAACAATGTTTGCTTTACAATTTGGCCACGAAAAACCTAGAAAGCTTAGTGAAACGGAGAAACAACATTCAAAAAATAACAAAAGTTCTCGCGATATCGTACGACACGTGTAAGGCACAATTTCATTTAAACTGCCAGAGTGCTGTATAATAGCTTTGATGAAAAACAAACACATTTTTGAACTCTCCGAGATTTACGTTATTTCACGATTCATTATAATTTGAAAAAGGAGCTTTGTTTGACAAAAATAAGCGCGATAACACGCCAAAGGTGCACGACGCATGTGAAATATAATATAATCTTGAATGCTACAGCGCTGTGAGACAGCCTTCATAAAAATTACTTCTTTGAATTTTCTGATGTTTAAGTTTTCGAATGGTTACAGACAGTCTAAGGAAAAGTCTTTATAAAGCAAAGGAGAAACCTTAAAAATACCTGCCCGATAACGGAAATGATCCGAACATTAATATGTCAATAATGAGTTCAGTCACATAATGACCAGTGGTAGTCACTACATGCTTGACATCTCTTAAATGCCCGTCTCCTTTGGCTCTTGTGAAAAGAGTAAGCGATTTTATAGGCTAGTTGTTTGTAAAAGTAGAACAATGCTGTGCTCCCCAACATGACTACGGTATAGAAACTGTCATACTCTAAATCGTTCGAAAACCAATCATTCTGATTACTTAGCTTTAAAAAGTATGCACCTCAATTACACTCATATAACCAAGTCGTTCTAATCCCACCATCAATCCACTGATTTGCATAACGTCAAACCTGAAAGAAGAGAATAAACTCCTTCTGTTCAATATCCCATATTCCTTCATGTAAGAATGACCTATTCGAAAGACTGTGGATAAGGTGCCGAAAAAGTAGATGTTATCACATATGCCATAGCCTAAATTAATGGGTGAAATTTTGCTTGAAAGAGAAAAAAAAATGAATGGGACGACTTGATTTGTTTATTAAACTGTCATAAGTTTCAAATAAAATTACATCTTCTTAGGGTTAATCTAGTATGGAATCATTTATCAAATAAGTTTCACGAGCTCATACGTCAGCTCTGTTACTCAACCTTCTGTGTGAAGAATTATACAAGTCAGTTAGATGGAGCACATTTAGACTGTTCCAGCCCCAGCTTGTCTGCTTGTAAACAGCAAATATTTTGTGATCTTAATTCCTGTTATCTCAATTATTGAAAAAATACGCGATCTGGAGCCATGACGTTTCCATTTCCCATTTCAATATCAAAGAAAGTATACTCAAAAAACTCAAAAGAGCCATATTTTTATTCACGACTTTCATGTAGAGGTTTAATCATCAGATAAGTGGCCTACATGTTGTATGCCTAACATTTCGATGAGATCGAGCCACTAGCAGGTCTTGTCCGCTGATTGTCACTAAAACATATCACTTAGTGGGCCCACCCGCTTTCGAAATTTGAGCGTGCATAACGGCCTTTCTGACTTTTTATCATTAATTTTAACGAGAATGGGGACATTATAGTTCCGTTCTCAGTTTTGATGTTATGTAGTTGGCATCGATCTTTTGATTGCCTGGTACCAATACGCAGGCTAAATGGGAGGACTGACGAGTGGTGAGCGTGTGGTTCGAACCGTTGGACACGTTTGTGTCGCAGGGCATTCTAGTCGCTGTTCTATAGGGCCCAAGGTAAGGAGGACATTTTCAGAATACACTCTCGCTTCATCACAAGTATAAAGTTCATTTTCGTATACTTGAGAACGGCTAACCCACCACCTGGGAACATGTTACCTATTCGAACGGCGGAGCACTCGTTGTGAGTGAAATCCGTTAGCGCTGCCATACGACAATGAAAGTAAGAGCTGTTTTCGTTGTTAGGTGATAGATATACATAATGATTTACCTTACAAAAATGGCTTTGACTCATTGAACATCAATGACTGAAGTGAATAATCACACTTTGTAGAATAATAGATAACTGAAAAGTGAATTTCATCGATTCTCTTCAGGAAAGTAAACAGAATAAGCAGATAAATTGAAAGTATCATGATAATTTCAATGAAAAATAGCCTTTGTTGGGAATGAACCGTTCTTGCAGCTTCCACTGTTACATCGAGAAATTGTATTTTCTCCGCCTCTCGTCCATTTCCATTGAAAAATTCACGAAAAAATGGAGATGAAAGATACAGCGCTTCTTTGGATGTGAACATCTGACCGTCACGACATACGACTACGAAGTCGTGGCAAGACCTAAACATGTGTCGTAAGGGATGCAGCGGTGGCACTACTTTTCTGAACATCAAAGACTTTTGCCACTTTCATCACTATAATTATCTCGTATACATAAAAATTCATGAAAATGTAATAGGAATCTTCATACTATATGGATTTGAGAAGGCATCATTTAGGTTTTTCCTGTTTCAGTTGGAAATTTCTCTCAGTATTTCATGTCTGCAAATTTCACGGGAATAAACTTATCAGGAAAAAATTGTCAAAAGGATTAGAGTTTAATCACTCGTTAACCCATAGTATTCGCAAGCCTTGAGGAAAAGCACCAGAGGCCTAATTTGAAACATGAGTGTTTTCATGCATAATGATGCCGAACAGACTGTTTACTAATGTAGAAGTTCATTATGAGCAGACAGGATATAACGAGAAATGGATTCATGTTAGAGGTAGCAGAAACCTGCTTCCTGGTTTTATTACAATTATACCCATGCAACAGTTGAACACATTTACACGGTGACAACGAATCTCGTCTACAAAGATGCCATAGTTTCCTAAGAGAACTGAGTGGTGAGCAAAAACACATGTTTTTCGATTATCAGTTTTGGTGGACAAAGTCTTAATTAATTAGACTCAAGCACATGTTTCCAAAGAGTTTATTTGGTTCTTTCTGATAAAGAGGCTTGTGACAAATAATCAAGTGACAAATTGTTGAAAGGGCAGTCTTTTGGGGCCAGTTAGGATAAATCTACATTTCACAAGCTACTGAGTGTTTACAAGATTTGAAAAAAAAAACCTTTCGACCACAAAAATAAATCATTTCATAATGCCATAAAATTTCACTACCACAACTATACGTGATCTTCTACAATTTAAGTGACTCGCGTGTAGTGTAAGCTTATTTCTCCATATATATAAATGTTAAGGGTGTATGTATCTTAAAAGGCGCTTATGGCGCAGTAGATAGAGGCACTCTGCGACACATATATGATCAATGGTTAGGTTTTGTGCCTAAGGTTCACTAAGCTCTTCATCCTTCCAGATTAGAACAGTTGGTAAATTAGTAGCAGACTTGTCTGAGAAGATAGCAGCACTGACTTGATACGTCGGTAGATCACGGCTGATGACTGTAAAGACTAGATATGCACACAGTCACTTCAAGCGATGTTTGATGAAGTCGAGTGCATGGGCCATCTTACAGTGGTCGATCAACGCAGATAACTTTATCTGTTTTAATCCTTTGTGTAATAAACATCCAAAAATAATGTGAATATATATATATATATATATATATATATATATATACATAGATGCAAAATATAGGATCAAATATAAAGATTAAAAGATGTGAAATATTGAGATAAACGAAAATAAGCTATGAAGTATCTGTGTAAGTAAAACCAAGTGAACAGATATGCATGTTATGTAATGTTTTGCGGATTTCGCTACTTTTTAAAGCGTTTAGGCAGCAAAGCAGCGGGGACTTCTTCTGCGTTCAACCCTTTCATTACGATTTTCTTTAATCAACTCGCTTTTTCTTCGCAATTTCGGAAGACCTCAGCTTCCATCTCATAGTATATATGCTCCATGATTATCTCTTCACTATAGTATTTTTTTGACACAAAAATAACTCTTGTATGCGAAGAAAAAAGCTTATCACAAACTTCACCGTTACAGCCAAAGCTTTTGATTATGATAAGTTAATCGGAAAAAAATTTCAAATTTAAAATTTATTTTAAAGCAGTTACAATAAAAATAAGGAGAAGTTTCCATCCAAAGCACGGAAGTTTGTACGTAAAGAAAATTTGCATTCAGACCATACAATTTGCATAATTCTTTTCAATTTTCTTAACATAAGTTTTTATGCATTTGCTCATTTGCTTATTTATACGCCCAAGGCATATATATATATTTATATATCTGATATGTTTATGTACCCACTACGCACCAGTGCTCTGCAAAACGATTGACAAAAGATCACGTCATAGCCGCTTTATAAGAATTTCACATCAAATGAAAAAAATGTGGTATCCATAGGAGCTATATTCCTCTGCAATGGCTCGCTTTTGTGCTCAAAACTTTTTTGTGGCTCTTGTAATCAAATGATAGCTTCTGCAAAGAGATATGAAATCCCAGTTGGTGCAAAAAAAAGATCTCTCTAAGAGTTGCCCTTGATGATTTCCAGCAAACCTCGTAACCAAACAAAAAACATATGAAGATGGAGAAAATATATTTTGCAAACATTTAAGCAGAGAGTACCAGAAGACATTTCTCTACGGGCGTGACACACCAAAGCATCTCCATACCGCACTTACAGCTGCAATGATTTTTTATGCACCAAAAAAAAAACCGCCGGAATAAGTGGGTCTATGGAAGCACGGCACGGTCAATGTGTTAATATTAGTTGTATTTAGAGAGAACAATCGCACTTCCCATCACTCAGGCATTGGGAAATCAATAATCAACTTTTCAGAGGTTCTCATCTCGTTTCAGACAGGAAATTAGCTGCTTGTGATGAACACCGAGGAGAGCTTTAGCACTGGAATAAGTGTTAATGTTGGACTTCATCCCTTGTTCAAACGTTTCAATCACTCATGTGTTTACCAGCACATACACACGGTTGTGCTTCCGTGGCGCAATAGGCGGCGCGTTAGGCTGTTAACCGAAAGGTTGTTGGTTCGAGCCCAGCCGGAGCGTGGACATTTTGAACAGTGCTAGTTGTTGAGTTTGTTTGATAGGAAATTAGAGCGATTCCAGGATAGAAACCCGTCGGATTGAATTATGATAAATACCAGGTCTGCCTATCTATTAACCTCGGCATAGTTTGAACAAATCAGTATCTTCTTCTGTTTAGCCGCTCCGAGGTGTTAGTAGTATGATTTATTGAATATCAGCGAAGCATATAACAATACAGTTAATAATGCAGCACGAATATTACAACAGTCGTGGTGGCTTACGTTTCGGCAAGGTTCGCCATCTTCAGAGCCTGGAAAGGTCAAATTGATTCGCAAGTTATTAAATCAAAGGCCTTCATAACCCTAGCAGAAAACGTAAGAGATAAATTTTTGGGTCGCATAGGAATAACTTCATTTCAAAAACACTCACCTCTTAGATGTTTTAGGTCTTTCAATTAATCATTGAAGACCTGCCACTTGGAGTCTGTGATAATGTGAGACTGTGCCTGGCTCAGGTCGGGAATATCAGCCTGAGGTATGGTGCCAGGTCACGCGTTATTATGAGGCATTCCTCTTTGCGGTTCATTTTTGGGCCTTTGCTATGTATCCAAAAGGCTTCCAAAGTTTTGCGCGTGGATGTTTTCGATTCCTGTGCAAGGACCGTGAATTTGACGTCAAAATCTGCTCCTTCATGCTTCTGTTCCTTATGCGTGCCTAGTGGGGTTTTTGGGTCGGAGTTACGTTTCCCAGCTAGGTGCTCTTTTACGCGGATGCAGAGTGGTCTACCCGTTTCGCCAATATATTCATCCCCGCATGCCTCGCAAGAGATCAGGTAAATTGTACCTGACCTCATGCAGTCGCCGTCTCTGCCGTTTGGGCAAACTTTGCAGTCGTTGGTTTCGCAGAGACGATCATACAGTCGGTTGCGGACTAATTGGCGTTTTAGTGTTTTGGTGGTATCTCGACTACTGCTACCGAATTATCTAAACCTGCTCTTTTTAAGCAGCGTTTAATGGCTGCACTCACTTCGTTGGAAATAAAAGGCAGGATGAATGGAACTTTATCCTCGCTAGACCTTCCGTGTAGGGGCGCCGAATTTCCTCTAAATTTAACCCGAGAAGCTCCTATCGTGTTGTAGCCATTAGAGATGGCTATTTTTCGTGCCAAGCTCAAGGACTCTACCTTGTGTTCTTTTCCTGTGCACACATTAGTAGCTGTTCGAAACATGTTTTATATAAGTGCGCATTTTGTGTGCGAGGGATGGGCGGTTAGTTAGTGAACCAGGATGTTTTTGTTGCTCGGTTTCCGATACCACTTTGTGTTGTAGGAGTTTTTAGAGAGGTTAACTTGAACGTTCAAAAATGGAAGCCAATTTGCCTTCGGTTTCTCACGGGTGAACGTTATGTACTCTGACTGGCTATTTAACAACTCAAAACATTTGTCCATCTCCTCTTGCGTTGAGCAGACGACAAAACAATCATCTATATACCTACAGTAGAGTAACGGCCGGAGATCGAATATTGGTGCCTCTACTTTAGACATGAAAGCGATAGCAAGGGTCGGAGCTAGTCGTTGTCCCATTGCCAGCCCTCTGATCTGCGCAAAATAATTCCCAGACCATCTAAAGAATGAGCAGCTTAGGCACTCTTTTAAGAGAGCCATGACCTGCCGAATGGAGAAGCCATACATGTTCGTAGTTCGTTCGTGCTCCGTTAGAAGCTCGCATATGGCTTGCATTGCGGACTCATTCGACACGTTTGTATAAAGAGCGGTAACGTCGAACGATTCCATTACGTACGCGTTGTTGGGAGACGCGTTACGTAGACGATCCAAGAACATTTGGGTATTGGTGAGATGGGCTGGAATGTGTTTTAGTAGTTGGACTAGTATTAAGTTTAAAAACCACGTTATTCTATCCGTTGGCCCGTCTACACAGCTGATGATGGGTCTAACTTTGAATTTTGATGGATCGGTAGACGCAAGATCATCAGTACATTCCAACTTATGAGTCTTAATAAGTAAGTACAAGAACGGGGCATGATGGTGGACTGAGTTTTAGTTGAGAAATAACGGAAGATTTTAAACCAGCCGAACTTGCTATTTTTACCCATTCACTATTCAACTTTCGATATTGTTTTTGAAATCCTTATTGGATGAAGGACGATAGAGTGTGGTGTCCTCTAATGTTTTTTCGTTATCTCAACATCCAACTTATGGGGAATTACTACGAACTCTCCTCCCTTATCACTAACTGATAGTCGAATGGTTTTGGACTTTATTAGCTCCCGTATCTGTCGCATACCGTTTTTCTGCGTTGATGTTAGGTTGGAGCTAAACTTTTTTGCGCGATAGTGATTAAGGATTCTAAGAGTTTCGTCCGAAAATATGCGAAAATTGATATCCACTTCATTATTAGGGCCTTGTTGTCTAAAGAACGCTCGAGGAAAAGGCGGTGTTGGCAATGCCCCTACATTTTCCTGTTGTTCGCGCCTATTGGGTGGTTCTAGTCTAGCTTTATAGCGGAGCCGATCTTGAGGTCTTGCAAATTGCACGCGATACTACACAGGGTTTCCTTAGAAATGGATTGCGCTGGTGAGAAACTTGGGCTCATTTCTAAGAGCGAGACGCGCATTATCGGGGAGAGTCATGCCTCCTAACACTGTGACCCTTGATGTTTCCAGCACATTATTGATGTTAGTTAGACTCTTAGGGCTTTCGTTAACGGTGTTATAGTGTTTTGTTGAAGTTTGCCTATGCCAATTGTTCAGAAGTTTTTCAAATTTTCTGCATAAGGTTACTTTAGCATTTGACCTAATAGATTCGCAAATCAAAATTGACCCACCCTTGATTCTCCTCCAAAGGCGATCCTCTAAATATTGAACACAATAAAATTCTTTCGCCTCACACTTCTTTAAATGAGAATACATTAAATTTTGTTCAAATCGAAGTGCTTCTCGTAGGAGTCTTAATTCGATGCTCAATACTCGTTGATCGTCTTCTGGTCGCCCGCATAGCTCGTGAAGCCCGTTTCGTCTGATGAAATTGGGAACGATTCGGTGTTTCAGGCAGCGACGGAGGAAAATGATTGTTTGTCTAACTAAGACGATCTTTTGCCTTGTGACAGGGTCTCTTTAACAAGTCGGAAGCATTTGGCTGGAACAGTTTGCAATAATGAATTATGATACTATCCTAACCTGACTTTTATCGCATAAAGACATTTCAAATGTTGTTGGATGTACTCAGCATCATAGCAAGTATTGACGATGAGAATTTCTACAGACCTCAATAATGCAGAAAGAACCGCACGACGAGCATTTAACGACATTCGTGATAAAGATCAATCTCTCAAATAGCAGCCAAACTCAGTCAGAAATCCAGAAATTGCGTGTCAGATTTGTCTATGAAAGCGAGTCGAACGATGAAATGGCGGGTCTCAGGGCATTATGTGATGCGGAATTTATAATATTCCCTTTCAAATTTTGAGTACGGAGAGAACAAGAGAACGGCTGGCGATATGGTGTAGTCTTCGATTCAGATTGTATCAAACCCTTTTACAGGTGGACTTGAACCGACTGTGAAGATATCATAGCGACCAGTGATCTTCTTTAAGTCAAGTTGATAAGCTCATTAGAAGTGATCGCGATCAGTGAAGTTCGTATGTCGTCATAGAATCACATCACGCTCTGAGAAGAAGATCGAACTGAGGGAAATAACGTTGGACAATCACTTAATTTCTAAATTGTTAAAAGAGCGAGGATAGAGTGACAAGCAAGCTTAGAAAGCAGGAACAGAGAAACACCAATAAGAAAGTGACGGGAGAAAGAAGTTAAAGGAACCGATGGAGATGTGAACCTAGAAAACTATGGAAAAAAGAAATCAGCGTTTAGCAGAATTTTATGGATCAGTTCAGGAAAAAAAGATCTTTGAAGGGGCGGGCCAAGTATAAAAATCCTCAAGCCAGTTCCTTGGAGCGTCACTTTGAATCCAAGTTCACCTAGCAGGAGGGCGAGTGGTCAGAGGGTTAGTGCTGCAGGTTATCAGAGAGCAAGTTGTAATTCGACCTCCTCCCGCAACTCTCGTGCAATCAATCAACGATCGCCCTACGGAACGCTTCGGCTCGGGTTTTTCCGACCGTAAGGAGATTCGCTGGCCAGCATTCTATATAACTCATGAAGTATATCAACTCGTCAAGGAGAAGATGGAACAACACACGAAATGATGAAGTACTTTTGCGCAGGATGCATGCAAAGGGATGAATCGAGTACCAGGAGTTCCAGGATCCGCACAGTAAAATGTTGAGACGGGTCGGTAGAAAAATTCTTCAAAAGAATACTTACTTATCGTCGAGTATTCGAAACCGCCAATCCGTTCGAAGTGGAGTGGGTTGAGCTAATTGGTCCCATTCTGTGATTCTGAACTCTGACGGGGAAATAAACAGTGTGGTTGTGGTCTCGCATATCCGGCCTTCAAAACATTTAAGAAATGCCAATATTCTGGACAATTAGAGGCATGTAATGTAATGAGAGGTGAAAAAATACCTGCATATGTAGAAGTTTGATAAACTTGTACTAATGTGGAGCCGATGCCGGAAGTACGCGGTACTCTGAATCCCTGGGTTGGCTCATTTGGTGCGAGAATTTTCGTACATGGTTCGGCTCTAATAACTCTGAAGGGTAAAGTCATTAGAGAGAATGATAATTTTCTGTTGGAATGCGAATTTGCTTAGATCTCACCTTTCTCCGTTTGGCGATCACGAACCTTCAATAGAAAGGTGCACTTGCTTGCTTCTGCAATGTGTTCTCCAGGACGAAGGCGAAGCTAAACAGAGTTGTGAGTAGTAGTGCTAATAATTTCAGTTTATAATAGTAAACATATTATTGCAACCATTTTTTAATAGTATCGATCGAAAGCTCAAGATTCGCTGTGTGTTCTTACATAGCATTGAGAAGTTATCGATCAAATCCCGAACTGTCAATTGAAAAAGTCGATCACTACTAATATTTCAATGATGTCTCACGTTGAATAAATAGCTCTCGAGTAAGAG
The DNA here is from genome assembly GCA_019055375.1 of Parelaphostrongylus tenuis. NCBI lineage: Eukaryota > Metazoa > Nematoda > Chromadorea > Rhabditida > Metastrongylidae > Parelaphostrongylus > Parelaphostrongylus tenuis. Next base: position 143,281 of record JAHQIW010004297.1, on the reverse strand, counting down.
ATAGAGTACTCGTAAATATGTGGGGACGCGAAAAATATCACTTATCACAGTCGATATTTATTTTGTGATAATGAGCACAAATATCCCATTCTTTGTTATTGATATGCCTACCAGCATAACTCTTTGATGACCGCGGTCATTTTCGCGTAGGCCACCCTCGACGACCACATGGCGGGGAAGCGCGATGTCATTGAAGCGTAATTGAAATTAGGACAAACGGTTCAGAACGTACAGCGACATACGTGTCGAAATCAATGCTCATAGTGATGAAATAGTTAAGAGGAAGCATGCAGCGCTTAGAAACAGCGTGCAGTGTGCACGGGATCGTTGAACTGATCGCACACTGGGCAGTCTATCCATCCGGGGTCGACTATTATTGTCCGCCTCATCAGGAAGAATGAAAGCGTTGACTTGGCACACCAGTAAATAATCAAAAGTGATTATAGACCATCAGCACGCGTTCACTCATTAGCACTGGATGACAGATGCTTAGAAATTCACTTAGTCCTAGGCTTTTTTTTTACTCCACTATCAGTTCGACACTTCGTGATAAAGAGTGATCTTCAGTGACAGTCTCCCCATAGGAGGATGCGCAATTTCCCGACGGTTAACGACTGCTTTGATTCAATGCGCTCAAATACGGTACTGTTGAACAAGTAGTTAATTATCACTCCACTGTCTAGCTTTATCTATATGAATGGATAATCTAATTACCACAATCAATTTATACCATTTTCTTGAGAAAAGCCACGCAAAAGTCATGTAACCTTTAAATAGACCATCAAAATATAGCACCTGCCATGGGAAACAAATTGCGACCAGACATTAATTGGAATTACAGTTCTATCATCTTTACTTACAATCATAATAAGCATTCGAGTTTCATGAATGAACACTTCTCTAGCTGTCAGAATCTTTTTGCACATTTTTAAGCACATAAATCACTGTCACGTTCCACTGCTCATTCAGTTACGGTAATTTAGAGAGAAAACGACTTTTTTGCATATAATTCGTTCTACCGCTTACGAACAACTACATATACACGTTGACGTATTTGTATGGCAGCTTGTAAAGTATGTCACATGCTGTTTTTTCAAATCTTGAGAACGTTTCTTACCCTATCCTAAAGTAAACTATTTTACCATTCAAATAAGTGCTGATGCTTTCCGCAAAGATCCAACAGTAGATTCCGATTGGAGAGGACTAATAAAACAGTTCACCAAAATTACTTGAAAAGATCTTAGTTAATGAGGTTGCTTGACATTTTATATTCCGTAAAGCTTTCATCATTCTATATACACTATGTTTAGAGCCTTTTCCAGATTGGTACGTTAGAGTCATACGTACGTTTAGGGGTGTCACCCGCTTCATCACTGGCTCACGCGCCACACTGAACCTTACTTTTACAGCAGGGATGGAGAGACCTAAATTATAGCTTCAGCACAAGATATTGTGTAACGACCATTTTTTCAATCGATGGAAGACGGCTGGTAGTGAAATGTAGAAATTTAATGCCACCCTCCATTTGTGCAATGAAGTAGGGTCCACTTGTGAGAGTTGATATAGCAAACCTCCCAACGGAGTTTTGCTATCTTTTCGGGAATTACATGATAATTTAGGTAACGCAGATGGTCCACGACTCTAGAGAGCAAGTGCTACCGCAGAGGTTCGAGGACCTTAGACGAAATGGTCCAAGTGGCGTAGGCGGCACCCAGCTGCCACCAACCTCAACAGGCAGTTCGATCGACGGGCATCATCCGAACGGTCGTCTGACCTCACCCGGACCACCTCACCTCATTTCATTGCCAACTCATTATTGCTCTCCTCACATAGTCTCGTTATCATGTAACTTATTGCTATCATAAGGTTGAGTTCATACAACTGTCAGATGATCTCAATAGAATTGTGAGCGGAACATATCACTAACGTGGCGGAGCAAACTCACTTAGGCTATGCTCGGCCCACCACCGCGGTTAAGGGATTCTGCCCATATATAATCAGTAGCGACCCCACTGCTAACACTATATACTCACCGACTGGATCCCGCCGCCGGTGTTCTACTTGGGGGCGAACATAGCAATCCCAAACGGGCTCCGCCGCCTAGTCATGCTCCGTTAATAACAACAATCATTGTATCGTCACACGACGATACATCTCATCGAATACGATCACTTATCCATATTATCGCCACAAGACGATACATCACATTCAACAGACATATGTTCATGTAACGAAATGTCGCAATCGTATATATTGTTCTTATTATATTATTACAGTAATGTATGTATATTATAGGTTGTTTGGTACTACAGCATTGTTTGGTACTACAGCATTGTTTGGTGGTATCACTTCATTGTTCGGTTTCACCACACTGTTTCTCGTATAACCCATATAAATGATTTGAACTTTGTGCTCTTGTCGGTTACAAGAGACAAGTTGGCAGAAGACACGGTCAGACAGACCAAAGTTCAGCCCGTAGCAACTTGGAAGTGCAACCAGCCACTTCAAAGGGCAAAAGTCGTCGCAACCCGGAAGTTCGACGCGAGCAGCACAAAGGTCAGTGCGCCGCTAAGGACAATCTAACCATATTCAGATATCGATCGGGTCACTGCCTGAGACAAATCCAGGAACCACACAGCAAAAACCACTGAACCTCCACCACAGTTGACCCCTTTGATGAAACGGGCGACACTGCTGAAAGGTACGTATGGCTCTGACAGTAACCTCAAAAAGGCTCTAAAAATTTCTATAAGCTATATCGAACGCTTAAAGGGAAGTTTAAAAACAGTCGTAAAGATGGCTTTCATCATCTTTTCCGCTTTGGACCGGACCTGATTCCTTTTCGCTTTCGTTTTTTCGACTAAGTGATGGTTTTGCGTGACCCCATTTATAATTGCAATAACTACGCGGACGTTTCACCATACTTCGGCTATAAATAGTTTTTGCTGTCGAAAGATATCACGCAAATTGATAAATCATATCGTAGTTTTCGGTTTTGATATTTATTTGAAAATGGCATCATATTTCTGAAAACTTCTTCTTGCAGTACCTGCACCTGTTTATTTCTAAACCCTGCCTGACGAAATGATCCAAAAGTATCGGGTCCGACCCGAATTTCCCTAAAATTGAAGTGAATGTGCTGCATTAAGATATTCAAGACTAGAAACTTACCAGTCATGTATTAATGGTCCATTTATAGTGGAGAATATATAGATCTCTCTGACAATGCCCACAGATGGTTGAATTGGAAATTTCCAGAAGTGAATGAATATTAAGTCTTGTTCAAAATTTGTAGATATAACCGCAAATTATTTACACTTAACTACAAATAATCATCACCACACCGGTTTGTTTTCCTGAGTTTCACTATCATAATGCCTTTACGATAGCGGTAAGTTTTATTCTAATCTTTTTGATCCGCAATCTCAACAAAAGATCTCAAGCTCTCAACAAAAGATCTCAAGCTTTTTTTACTGGATGGAACAACCCAGAATCGATCGCTCTGAAGCCTGGCGACTGAAAGCATAAAGGAAAGCACAGCTCAGAGTCGGTAAACGCTGCAGTCAAATACCTTTGAGCTAAAAGTCTTGGAATACATCCATTACCTTCAATTAGCGTGGCAGCGTATTTCAGAGGAAAGTTTCGAAAACTGCTAGCACATTCTGTACGTGATACTTGTAGAGGACTACATTTTCATAATCATCCTGCATTCTTCGTGCGTTATTAGATCTTTTCTTTCATATGAACGATCCACCTAATTTTTATTCTAATGTTTAGTCACCAAATTTCGAAAACATGATATTTTTAGGGCAGAACAGCACTTTGAAGCTGATTATCAGCACATTTAGAGCACATTTTTTGAGCTCTGTGTGTGATGCTGTCCTTGAAATAATCTTTACAGAGTGTCTTCCGAGGTATTCCATTATTTAATGGTCATAATATTCCCTGGGAACCTCAATTTGCCAAATAAATCCCTAGACTTCCATTGCAGCGCGCGAAAATACAAAATTTCTTTCGCGCGCGACATACGACGTGGCAAATGGCGACGCATACATGTGCCATTTGAGACTCAAAGGAACATATGAGGTCGCTTTCAGCTACGCAGTCAGCTAGTGTTATATGAGCTATGAATACAGTCAGCACCTGTATAATAGAAGATAAGGCACTCAGCGTTGATCAATTTGAGGTGCGCCACACATTCAACTTCGCCAAGCATTTCTAACATGACTGAATACCCATCTAATGGCTTGTGGCTGTCTACCGATGTATCACGCCGGTGTTGATGTCCTCTCATATGAGTATGGTACTAGTTTGCCAACTTCGGAAAGATGGAAGGTATGGTGAGTCTATGAGGAGGAATCGAATCAACGACCCCCATTTGTGCTGCATAATACATCCAACTACTGAGCTGAACGCTCTCCTAACCTTGTGTTATGAATAACTATACATTGTAATGTATTCCTACATTTCAGAACCAGGGTTTACTTCATCTGTCCGCTATAGGATTCCTCCTGATGCCACAGGTATTATTATGATGAATGAAATGTATGAATGTTGGAAACCTAACATTGGATTTCTCATTTTGAGTTGTAAGGCAATGCCTGATGATATTTGAGCCGGTTGCCTACACAGAAGCGAATGAGATCGTTTCATTGAAGTGTAATGAATCATCGACATAAGTGAGGCTTTACAAAACAAGCCCTTGGAAGAGCAAACAGAGAACACTCCGGAAACACACGAACACAGAGAAAAATAGTCAGAAAAAATCAGGAAAAGCTCGCGCAACAAAAATCATACACGCAGTCAATGAAGGGTTAAAATTGTTTAGCATTAAGAATGTCAACAAAAGTTATAAACGAACTGAGTTTTTTTTTTTTTGCATTCCAAGTGAGTCTCCGGCAACTATACACATCAACAGTACAGTGTAGTAATTATCATGCTGTAATTTGTAGGACACTATTTGTTCAATCTCTTTCATTAACGAAATTTGAGGAAAGCAGCATCTAAGACAAAAGGATCAGTGTATGCACCAAAAACATGGAAGGGTGTAGAGAATAACATGAAGTATATGAAGAAAAAGGGAATTGCAATTTTTTTTCAAACTCAAAGGGAATCCTATTTATATCACGGAAATAGGGCGTAGCAGTCAAATTGCGAAACATTGTGGGTCGGTGCGACCTCCATGAGAGTCATAAAGGCTTGATAAGCAGAAATCTAGGCAATGTGTCATGTGCGCCACCAAAAATTTGTCGTCGACGTGAATGTGTTTGGAAGTTTCACCTCGAGTTTCGAAGTGTTGGTTAGTAGTACCATTACTGTTGAATTATCAATGTGATGTAGTAGTATAAACCAGTTAGTGCAAATGGAAATCAACTCACAACGCACTCCAGCTGTCTAAACACAAAACTCGAGATCTAAGTGTGCGTCGCTGCCACTTGAAGCGACCTGTAGTTTCATGCTTTTACGGACTTCTCTCCTATAAAGATTAAACAGCAATGTTCCATGACTCAAAACTTAGGTGCTATGCCAAATTTATGATTGTGGGTGAAAACTGAACGCACGTTCCACCCGTTCTAGGGACACGAGCTACCACTAGATCAGGGAGGCCCATACTCTGCTATCTCGTACTGCAATACAAAATGTTGATTATCAGACTATGCGCTACCATACATCCACATTCCTGCCATCATTTGGTGGTATATTGTGGCATATATTGAGTATCGCAGAGTGTTGACAAAGTAAAGACCTTGGTGGTGTAGTGGTTGCATGTGACCTCGGTATAGGTGAAAAGTTGGTTCAACTCCCATCTGAGGTTCATAGTCGTAAACATCATTTAGTATCTTTCGCTATGTCGAGTCGACTTTTGTGCTTCTCATACCTGCCTATACGAAATGACAATTATGATTGATCATAACGTTTGGAACGAATGAACGATTAGTTAGGAGTCAATTTATTGGCCAACGACCTGAACCGCAAGAAATTTTGCAAAACTCATAAGAGTAAAGAAATGATTCCAAAACCATTTTATTTGACCGCCTATTGCGGTGTTATGATGTTTCTATTAATCCAATGATGTAGAGTGGCGTACAAAACATTTCCGCCAGACGTGATTTGAACCCAGATCTTACTCTTTCCGGGAGCATGGGCTAAACCGCTGCACCACCGACGCTCGTTCTTCACTCCACTCTTTCTACGCTAGAAACCGTTAACTGTCGACTACCAAAACGCGTACCTCATTAATAATCCTCCAATGTAAAATCAACATGCCATCATTTGGTTCCGTTTCGCAACACTATTAAACTACTCATGGTATGTCGTCAGTAAAAATGTGATCGGAACCTATCAATTCGGTGACGGAGCGAATTCAAAGGCTATGGTTGGCCTGCCACTGCTTTAAGAGATTCAGCCTCTGATATAGTCACTCACGACCCTACGGCTATCATCATACAGCATATTCATCCGCTAGACCACCCTCAGTGCTTTTCAGCAAATTTATTTCCGTTGCTACAACGCATTACAATAACCTTTTCAGAAACCAAGAGCAGCATTAAGATGACTGATATTGAACTTTCCAAATGACTGCTGCAATCGTTGTGAGATAGTTTTGTACGGCGAAAAAGATCTCCAAGAAATCGTCTTTAGAATGCGATGCCCGTCTCCAGCAAAAGGTTAATATTGTGACATTAGTCTATGACGGACATGGATTATTAATTTTCAAAATCAGAGATATTTAGATGAGAATACGGTAAAATAAACTGCTAACATTATAAAGTGTGTTGCTGAAGTGAAAGACATATTCTTCGCGTTCACAGAGGCAACGAGTGCCCCGCATCTTGATCACTTTTGTTTCCTTCTTCTCACTCATGGTGACTCCACGATAACCGCTGTCCATTGCTATGCATACGCCTGCTGCGGTATTCATCATGATATCCATGATTTCAATCGTTCCAGACTCGTAGCTACCAGCCCACGCACCACACTATTGCCATGATGTTGTCTATCTCTGTAAAAGGTTATAGTTTCCACACATATGACAATCATCTCAAATATGATAAGTTGGTACTCCAAAGTGATGCTATTTTCGAACTTCTCTAATGAGCTCCTCGTCCGATCACACAGTCATTCAGATGAGAAATTCATGATCCTACATGATAGCAGAAGAAATTAATCGAATATTGCTTGGTTCTGATTTGCACTTGATATCGATATTTAGAGTTACTTATGAATTAAGATCAAGCCGAAATCGAATAGATGTGGTTAATTATCGTACTGTTTTGTCCTTAATTAAATACGACATCTATAAATGTTTATCCAACAAGCTACAGACGCAAAAAAAAAACTGGACATGTTAGCAGGTCGTCTGCCAGTCCAACTCCAGCCAACAAACTGCACTGAAAGTACTGAAGAAGGACTACTGAATAGTATAAGCGTCTCCTATCAAATCTGAATGCAACACGAGAAGGTGACACCATGGAAAGAGTGGTAGCAGGAAGGGAGTTTTGGTAGTGCAGTGGTTAGCATGCGCCCCCGAAAGGCTGAAGCAAGGGTTCGGCTCTCGCCCAAGGGCTGAAGTTTTGCATATCACTGAACGTTTTCGGATATCTAGTCATAGCATCATACTGCTGCTTTGATAAGCGGTGAAATAGAAAGGAGTTTTAGGAAAAGATGGCGAGGAAGACAAGTCTTCCAAATCAACTTATCACAGTGGAAACCATTATTCTGGAGCATCTAAGAGTACTGAATGGTATGCATAACATCTGATCCTAGGCGGGAGTTGAACCTTTGTCCCACCCATATTGTGGGTTCGCGCCGCCAGTACACCACAGAAGTCACTGCTTCGCCATCACTCTTTCTTTGAAAAATCCAACTTATGGTTACTCACTTCAAAGCAACTTCTAAAGTTGCGATGCAACTGGACATCAACGCGTCAGTAGCAGATCATTCAATAGAATGGGTCCTGACACGAGCGCCTTAGGACGGTAGTTGCCTCTTAAATACTGAACTGACGCCGTGTAGTGGCGAGTTGACGTGCCTCCTCGTCCTTCGTTTTTCGTTTTCTCGAAATTTTTTTCCTCTCCCTGTCATTAGTTCATAGCAAGAGAGAACACATGTGATTTCTTTCTTCTGAATTCTTGAATTTATTTGACTTTTCTCGTTTTACGTTTCTTCTGAAATTAAGCGGCAGTCGGTTATTTGCCGACGATTGCAAGCGACTGTAAGAGATAGCTCTTACTATGCTCCACTAGCATAAATCTATGTTCAAGCACTTTTGGAGTTCTTCTCTTGAGATGAAAATGGCCCACTCATGCCTCGCCGTCAGGCTCCCGTTCATAGGAGATAAGCTATGAACTTCTTCGATAATTTCGATATCTTTTAGATTGTTAATATGTTTTCCTTCGCGGCAGTAAGAAAAATGCTTGAAATTGAGGACTTCTCGTCTTTCCTGGAGAGCTCTCTTTAGAGTTATTGATTTGGAAACGATGGGACACGGCACTGGCTACGCTGCGCTCTAGAGGACAGTCCGGTGTGCCGAGTGGCAAGTGATGCCCGTCGTCGCAAGGAAGGTTGCTGGTTCGATCCCGTCTCAAGGCGATTCACTGCAGTCCTTTGATGTTCTTCTTGGCGCCAATTAGACTAGAAGATTTTTCTATGGCATGATCATTAGTGCAAATGAAGAACGCCCATTTGTTTAACAGTTTGCTGGTTTTGATACGAAACGGAAATTCATCGGGGTTAGAACGCATATTTGACTTTTTCTCGCATTTCCTTCGACGACGTTGTAAAAGTCGAATCTGAAAACGGTATTATACACAGTTTACAACAGGGCACGGCAGTGTTTTATTTACGTATGATGATAATTAGAATACTGATTGATGGCTTGTGTTACGGTGTTAGGATAAGAAGAAGTATTGTATGATATGTACTGAGCAGAAAACAAAAGAACAACAGCAAAGAATGTGCAGTGAAGCGTCGTAAGAGGGGATCGAACCAGTAACCTTCTTCCCGCAAGCCCCTCATCACTAGCCACGCTGCGCAATGGACCGCTCTCATCCGCGCGCAGGGGAACAGCGCTAGAGCCGTGTCCCGGTCGTCCTCGGAGTGTCAAGATCTCTAAGGTGCGTCTGTAATGTTTGAACTATGTGATCTCGGAAAGAGTCGTAGCAGCATAGGAGCCCCTGTGGTGCACCGGTTCGCTGGCGTCCCCGGAAGGTGTGAAAAGAGGATTTACTTTCCCACGGGATTCAAGGTTTTGCATATCACTCAACATTGTGCACTCGATCTCAATTGATCACACTTCCAAGCACCATTTTCGTTATGAAATCGGCCGAGTTCGCTCTGCTTATAAAAGTGCTTGGAGGAAATGTGTTGGCTTAATCTCATTTTCTTATTCTCTATCAAATATCTGGATCAATATGGATTTCATCATCATGTGGCAGTTCCTATAATTTGTAATAGAGTTTACTAGGACAAAGATTTGGAGTAGTGCATATTTCGAAACGAGTAGAGTCAACACAGCGACTCTCTCGATCTTTGTGGGTGCTCCACCCTATTTTCACAATTTATCGGAAAATTATTAGAATGAATGATAAAGGTTTTGGCGTTGATCAATCCCTCAGAGATGCGCCATGGATTCGTCTTCAACTTTTGACCGGTTGACTTCCGTGGACCCGGGGGCGGGCCAAAAACTCCACCCCCTCTGCCCTAAGTAGACGCTGGCTGTGGCCACTTTTCTTTGCTGGACCCGTTGCTAAGACCTTCGATTTCCATTCGCTTCCGAAGGATCATTCCAGTTTTGGTTATCGTGGTAGATTTTCGCAATTTGAAACTTAGTAGTTCTTCTCACATTACAAGCTTTACGAAATTCAGAGCTACAAGCTCAAATACGTTTTCTGAGCTCGTAATGCGTCATACGGTCATGTTTTTCTCCTTATCCTTGAATTAGTTTACAAACAATGAGATGTTATTTTCGTAGCATTATGCCCAAAAAGAAATCTAACAGCAGCTCATCTAAGCCCAGCAACGAGAAAAGCTTCAGCGAAAAAATTTACAAGGTACAAACGAATGACAACGAAATATTCGAAGTACGTGCACCAATTATTGTCATGTCGAAGGTCATCGCTACAATGATAGAGGTTCGCCTTTTAATGCGCCCATTCGCTGTTATAATGGAGAATTATTAGAATTCAGAACTTGGTTCTGCAAGATCACGACGAGCCGATTCCCCTACTAAAGGTGAATTCCCAAGTGATGAGAAAGGTAATCTAAATTACTGCTTTTTACCGAGTATAATCAAAAGCGAAATCTTTTAACCGTTTGAATTTTATTCATACCCTTTTATAGCAATGTTATGATGTCATAAGTCTATTTGTAAGAGTACCGAGTGGTGTGCAGAACATGCGACACCAGCTGATAGTTAAAGCCGCGTTTTGCCCTCAAGAGGAAGCGAATTATCACTACACCACCGAGGCTACCGCTTTGCTAGCACTCTATATCCTATGCTTACTCGCTGAAACCCATCAAAGGTTGATTCTTGATAGCCGATAGGATATACCACAGAAAGAGTAGCAGCAAAGCGGTGGTCTCCGTGGTGTAGTGTCTGCATGCTCCTTTGTGTGGGTGAGACGAGGGTACAATTCCCGCTTGGAGTAGATTATATTGACTACTATCAAGATTGTTAGATGCAGATTTCTTTGAATGACGTTAATTTTCACTATGATGTGATCTCTATGAATTTTCGTTAATAGAAAAACTGTCAACAGTCAGGTCATCATGTTTGTCGAAGGTTTCATGCTACAACAAGCCTTTTTTATATCATAATAGCTAAAATAGTAGACTTGAACTAGAGGAAGTAGGTGTCAAGATCCCGACTTCCAATTCTCAAACTCTAACTGGAAATTCTGCTACAGGTGCTGCTGTGGTGTGAAAAGCATCTTGAAAATGAACGTAGTGCTGAAGGCGAGAGAATTCTAAAGGAGTGGGACGACAAATTCTTCAACGTCGACCAAGCCATGCTCTTTGATCTCATAATGGTACATTACAAGAGGATTTGAAAGTTCATGTTTACTACCAATCTTGCTTAGTACCCGTTATAAATTTGCATTACAGGCCGCCGATTTCTTGGAAATTTCTCTCCTTTTTGACGACGCATGTGAGAGGGTCGCTGGAACAATCAAGGTGTAGTTAGCTGCAACTGATATCTCTGTAAATACACGTGCATTTATATACATATATATATGTATATATATATGTGTATATATGCATAAGTGCGTACATATATATTCTCACTTATGTACTGTATACGTATACATATATATACATATGTACATATGTATATGGACATGTGTATATGTGCTTATACATGCACATATATATATATATATATATGATATGTATATGCACATATATATGTGCATAAATGTTTTTTTCACTATTCCACTTTTCATTATACTTACTACGTACACACATATGTAAATTTATATATATATATATATATGTATATATATGCAAATATACATGTATGTATATATATGCGTGCATATATATATGATATATATAGCGAAAGAGAGAGAGAGAGAGAGAGAGAAAGCACAGCTAGCATTTAATTGTAGTACATATTTTTGTTCTTGACAGGAACTATTGTTGGGCTAATTGTGAGCTCAGTTCATAAATTATAATACGGTTATTCGAAGAAAGAGAAAGTGCATGAACTTTTCGGGTACCTTTCATTTCGAGTGTTTTCTTAAGACCACAGCTCAAATTTTAATATGCCTTGCAATCATTTTTGAGCACGCATATCAGTTAAGAAAACGCTCGAAATGAAAGTCATGATATATTGAATATACTAGCCACGAGAAATCGAGTGTACAACACTTTGTGTTCATTAAGTTCTTCACTGGACTTAGAGTGTAAAACGTACGTCGTCGCTAACTCTTATTGTGGGGACTGGAGCACCCACAGAGATTAGCAAAAGACGAGAAAGGGCGACTGCCCGACTGATGAGATCGCAAGATCGAAACACGTGTATCGGGCTCTATAAGTCAGCCCTCATTGACAGACCACTGACATGCGTGGCTCAAATAATGATTATCAGGCATATTGAAATTTGAGCTGTGGTCTTAAGAAAACCGTACGTCGTCGCTAACTCTTATTGTGGGGACTGGAGCACCCACAGAGATTAGCAAAAGACGAGAAAGGGCGACTGCCCGACTGATGAGATCGCAAGATCGAAACACGTGTATCGGGCTCTATAAATCAGCCCTCATTGACAGACCACTGACATGCGTGGCTCAAATAATGATTACCAAGCATATTGAGATTTTTGGGTACCATAGGCCGACGGCGTTAGCTTCACCCTCTGTCGCGTGCTTCAACCAGTCCGTATCCGAGTGATTAGTATTCCCAGCCATCGGGAAAAAGGTTGCTGTTATTATGCGCTATCGCAGCATTTCACCGCAATTCTGCTGGTGCTACGCTTTCGTGTTGATTAGGGTTGCCGATTCTTCTGTACGTAACTATTACAGTAAAAAAAAACGGTCAGTTGTCCGATATTTTGCTGTTTTTGGAACGGAACGTAGGTCCTTGGGATAAAAACGTATATACAGCTTTTTTTGCATGTATTCCGTCGATGTTGTGAAAGTTGGATTCAAAGACATATTTTATAAGTGCTAGGCAGTGTAGTGCGAGCCACACTGATCCCTCACGCAGCACACGACGAATCACTTAGCAAGTGGGACTCGCTGAATGCCGATGTGATAAGTTTCTAGTGCTAATGGTAGCTTTTTGTGACAGTGATTAGGTGCATACTGAACTGAAAACAAAAGAAGTATACAAACAATACAGCAGTGGAGCGTCATGTGAGAGAACTGAGCCAGCAATCTATTCGATGTCCGCGTTCGCTACTACTCGAGGCAACTCGCCGCAGCGCTCTGGCCGTGCGGAATTAACGCCGTGGGTTTGTCGTACCGAAATATGTCGTAGGACTAATACTCCGAAATTTCTTACTGGATTAATCTGCATGTTAGTTCCGTATACTACTTCAAAAGATACTACTATATTTGGATTCTAGTACTGTCTGTTTAACCCCTTAAAGTACCCTTCAGTCACAACATCACACTAAAATCGTAATCTACTAAGTAATCAGCAATGAATAATGACTTGTTCTACTATTGTTTTGAGATCATCTTTCCATTATTCGATTCATACAATGAAAAAGGACTAAAATTACGTTCGCAAAATGGTTACAAAGTGGAACAGTTGACGTTCTTATGTACAACACGGTGTAGCGTGGTAGTATATTATGGGTAGTATATTATGGGTTAGTTAGCCGCACTAATGATGGACGAGTGTTTGAATTAACAATGTTTGCTGAACGACATGTCACGATTTTTAGGGTAAAACTCCCGAAGAGCTTCGCAGAATCTTTGGTATAACAAATGACTTCTCATCAGAAGAAGAAGAAGAAATACGTAAAGAGGACGCATGGTTCCAGTATTGAAAGTCGTTCACGGAGGTCTTTTGATGCTCATTCATGAACTTTTTGATCATTTCGGTTGATTTGTCCTTATGTGCGCAATGAAGTGAAGAAATCTGTTAGACGATGTTTCCTCGGACACAATCAGATAATTGAGATTACAGAGGAATTCTATGGAATTACTCGATTATGAACTACAATTTCACTTGATAAAAAAACTCATTTGGGTATTTATCAGTGAATTCCTGGAGAGATTCTTGACAAAGTCTCGCGCAAATTTTGCAGTTACCGTGTATACCCCATATATTACATGAAGGATCATCAATGTTTCTCTTCTACGATTCTATCATCTAGAGTAGTCACCCGATGCTGTCACAAATAGTGCGTCGTTAACCTCTAGCGAAAGGCATTTGGTCGATTTTCGCTGGCGGCGCGCGATTTTCGTTATTCGATGAGATCTTTTTTTTCGTTCTAAAAAAAATTATTGTTTTTTTTCATGGCTCCAACACTCCATGGTTTTCTCTATGCCCTCATCTACTTCTTTGGCACAGATAACTTTTTATCTAGACTTGCACAATCCGTCATCACAATGTTTTGTGCGGACTCCAGTACTTCTAGAATTCGATTCGTATTTTGTCTTCTTCTTGAACGTTATAAATACTAATCATGCATGTCTCCTTGAAATCTCAGGAGTAGCCTGGCTATGGCGTTCCATAGGGCGTTCTTGTTGACTGCCGGAGACTGTTCGTAGTGGGGGTGGGAGGGTGAGGGCGGAGTGAGGAGGGGAGTGAAGCTCGACTCCACACGCGCAACGCAGCATCACAACCACTCAACCACGGCGCCCCTCATATAACTCTTATATGGGAAGAAAACTCCGAGTGGGAACATAATCATCTTTGCTCTACTGCAGTGCCCCGTAAATATCTTAAAAATCAAATTTAGCTTCTCAATAGTATAGATTTATCTTATCGAGTATTACTTAAATCTGATGAAGACCTATCCACAGATGTTTGCCGCACAGAAAGCATTTCGAGTGTTAAACATAATTTTATTTTTGCTGCGACAGCGCGATGAGACGGCCTTTTTAAAAATTGAGCTTGGTTTCGAAGTACCAAGAATTGAGCTTTTGAGTAATAACTAGGTATTTGATTGAAAAACTTTGTCCAGGAAAAAGAGTCAAAAAGTCCTGCATCAAGAGCGATGCACGTCATCCTCGAGGGGTTATCTTTGCGGCGCTTATCTATCACAGACATACAGCAAAGATTTTTGAAACTAAATTTACTCAGATCTTGTTGGATATGAGAATACGTTAGGAGTACGTGGTCTGTGAAGTGATCCGAGAAACGATCGAAACGAAAAACCACTGCCATGATGTCATCTGTTCCTGAAAACATTACAGTTTCAATGCAAGTCATCCAGAAATCTTGAAATAAAAAAAAGTCTTAGCTTTTAAAATGCTTATGTTTAAAATATAATAGATACAAACGAATAACAGGTTCAAATCCTTGGAAAATTTCTGCATAACACTGGTTGTTCTGAATTTCGACGGTCAAAAATTGATATAAATATAAGACGACTTAGATCGCTGAAGGACATTATGCACGCATAGTCGTGTGTGTGAAAGAGAAGGAGAGAGAAATTATTTAGAAACGATGTTACTCTCTTTATAGATCGTTTGTTCCACTATCGCTCGTAGATGTTCTTGCAGAGTACCAAATTTGCAAAACGAAACATCATTGGACGGTACACTTGTCTGAGTGGATGAGCAGCGCGAGAGCAAGCATTTGCTTTGAATGGAGGAACCGTTCCGCTTTTCGAGAGTCTGTGCCATGCTCAAATTGTCTGGAGGCGATCTGACCATCTCTTCTACAGACTTGTTAATGACACCTATTATAATACAAGATGCCATCAATAAGCCACGTCATTGATATAGTAGTACTCTTCGCTTCATGGGAGCAAATGAATAATCAACCTCCTTCGTTGCACAAGCATTTTTCATAGGAATGTTAGCAATCATTCGAAAGCTCAAATCGTTGGCTACTGTCATACTTGACCTGTTTTCAGAACACACTTTGATAACGCTGCTGAATTTATAACAAAACAATGTTTACCTTGGCCCCGGGCCGTCATTTTTGTCACTCGTATAGTTCGCTGTGTGTACGAAAAGCCTTGAATGTGTAGAGAAAATTTTGTAGTATCTGAGGCAGTCGTTGTAAATTGAGTTTCTTTCAAAGAGGAAAAAAGTTTTCAATTGAATAACAAGTTGCATCCCACATTTTCAACCCGCCAGGTCATTCGATCGTCCCTCCCAGCCCGTAAATTGGGAGGTCAATATGCCGCCTAATATGTGAAATTCGACCATATTCTCCTTACTACGCTGCACTGGGACAGTCTACCCAAAAATCTTTTTCCTACAGCGCTATCAAAAAGTTTTAAAGTTTTTTCAGAAAGGCAAACATGAATTTGAGTTCTTCCAGACATGTGCTATCGAAAGAGTACTAGCAGTTCAAGGAAGGAGTTTGATCAACGATGTATAAGCGAGATAAAACGCGTGGTCGAGCAAAACGTAATTTTATTTTGGATCTTACACTTTATGAAAGGGTATTTCGAAAAACCTGCTATATGGAGCTGTAACCAGGGATTTATTCTTTCGAACGAATACTAGACACTACTATGAAAAAGTCTTGCACAGCGAACGATGTCGAATATTGAATTGTTTCCTTATAACGTAAAAATATCACGAATATTGATCTTCTCAGCAAACAGACCCTCGACACGGCCGGTTCTTATAGAGGCTTTCTAGGGTCACTGCATCTAGCCTTCTACCTTACTATTCCGTACGTTATACTAGGTATTTAGCCGATTCCGTATAGTATGTACGCTAAAATGTGCATAGATACGGTATTCAGGGCCTTCTCCACTCCTCTTCAGCCTTTTTACTGAGTTCATGAAGGAACAATAGAACGGCGATGTAAAATTAGGTCGCCTAGCCTTTTCTGATTACTGATTACAAATAAATGCTAATTTAAATGCGAGATTATGATTGAGCGCTATGCAATGGGTTAAGATGAGGTTTGTCGCCTATTGTTAAAATAAGCGATTGAGATCGATTAACACTATAATCCCATCCTTTATAGGACACTACTTGAGTATTACTGGTATAGGTTATACAAGCAATGGTAGTACGTCAAATTTCACAAAAATGAGCGACTCGACACATTTTCTGGTCACATTCTGGTCATTTTTGGTCAGCACTTCGCTCACAATTTTTCATTTACTGTCGATTACAAGGTATTCTACCTTGCAGCAATTATTCTTTCTATTTCTACTGGTAGATCTTCCATTGAAACAGTTGAGGTCATGTATCTTTAGGATTCCACTAAACTATCTGATGCCTTCCGCCTTTCCACCAGAAGGGAACAGCCTTGATTTGATCTCAGAACTTACAAATACATTATTAGGGCAATAGCCATAGTGAAGCTTACGTAGTAGTCGTGCTAGGTCAGCGGCAAAGCGATCCATTCATTCGATCCTGATAGATTTGGGAATATGAAAGTGAGATGGATTATCAATAGTAATATTCATTTTAAATGTGACAATATATTACTTTAATGCGATGTTATTCATTTTTTCTCCTGAGCTTCTGCATAACTCAACTAGTCATTCACCTAAGTAATTCATGCTCTTACACGATAGCAGCAATCTGACCTTAGCAATCATTCGAATGAATGCATAGTTTTAATCTGCATCTGATATCGATTTCAAAAAACCCCATAAATGAGTGAAGACCGAACTGAAATTGAAACGACATGTGTAATTGTTGAATCCAGTTGTCTTTAATCAAGCACTACATGTATGATTGTATGTTTGCAACCCATGAACCACAACTACTTGGACGGTCTGTCTGCACGAGTTGTGCCGACCCTCGCACATGGAGATGTGCTGATTTAGCAGTTTTATTCTCGGGAACCCTGAGCTAGGCTTAGCTGAGGCTTCCTCAGGTCGCCATCACACTGAAGAAATCATCGGCTTTTGTAGACCAAAAGGAGATTACCATCTTGCGACTACTAGCTGCCAAGACGGCGTTTATTCTTGGTACGGTATACTCTTAGCTCAGCTTTCCGAGTGGAGACGTCGGACTCCTTCTCAACTTGGGTGGACCTGCTAGGGAATTGAACCTCATTCTGTACTTCGCAATCTAGCGCCAAGAAACATCTCCCAGCCACGACGAGACGGTAAACCATTTGAGACAGAGCATATACTTTCAAAACGAAATAAATCCAAGCTGAGAAGAAGTTGGATTTGCCAAAACGTCAGCCATTAAGTTTGTGAAAAGCCAATAAAAACTACGTCTTAGCCCAACATGAGACATTCGTTAGATTCAAATTTATGGATTTTTCAGCTACACCCCTTTAGCTTTCAGTACCGCTGAGATGACATCATCGTGTTGGTCCAGTAAGAGGGAGAGATGAAGTAGTAGAAAGGACAGAACAATGAATAGTTTAGTTTCTCTACGTACAAGACTGCAAGAAGCTTACATGGAATTATTTTTATTCAATCAATTAAGAGGTGGTAAAATTTTTTAGATATACCCAGTGATGTAGAGTGATGCACAACACTTTCACGTCAGGCGGGACTCGAACCCCAACCTCACTCTGTCCGGGAACGCGTGCTCTAACCCGTTGCACCACTGGCGTCCATTTCTCACACCACTCTTTCTACGCTACAGCTCGTCAGTAGTGCAACGTGTTAGAGCACGCGCTCCCGGATATAGTGAGGTGCGGGTTCGAGTCCCGCCTGACGCAAAAGTTTTGCACAACACTCTACATCACTGGATATATCACTGAAAAAAGCGATGATATCGATGAGCTCTGTTCTCTCTTAGATCAACCCCGTTGATGGGTGATTACCGATAGCACCACTACGGCTGCAAAATACAAAAACATGGTTAGGAGACGGCAGATCGAGAGCCTCGATGGTGCGTTGGGTCAGACGTGAACCGCCGATAAGAGCAATCTCAGGTTGAACGCCACATCAGGCTTCGCGCTTTTGATCGCAGCTGGGTGCCTCGTCGATGAACCACTTGCTTAGATTATAAGGCTAGTACAAAACTGATAAAAGTTTGAACCGGCCGACGTTTCGATACGTTCGGCGCGCTATAGATCCTTCCGGACGAATCAGTCACGGTCTATCCGGAACAAACCCCATCATTGACCACCATAGCTTATAAGCCAATGGACATTATTTGGAAAGATAGCTCTGCGATTATTTCCATCGTCCAGCTAGCCAGCCGCGCTTGGCAGCCACAGAAAGTCTGGCCCAAGATTCCCCCAATTTGAATTTCGCGCCATTATCGACTGATCGACACAATCCTCCCGCCCACTTCCTGTTGACTTTTCCGGTGGATTCTGTCATTATGGTCAGTGCTCGCTTGTTGTCCAGTCTGATAGTCGGCTTTTTGTTTGTCTGTTGGTTTGTTTACCCTTTGTTTACTTGTTTACCTTCCGTTTTGTTTATCATTTTTACCGACTTCTAGAGTGGATTTCATTTGCAATAAAGCCATCCATCTATCGACTGGTACGTGTTCTCGGTTATACCATCACTAAAACATTCCTATTACTTTACAGGCAAGTGTTTTTTCCCCACCGGATGTGCCAGGTATTCTTGGTTTTTCTTGTTTACTTGTTTATTTGTCTATCACTTGTTTGTTTATTCGTTTGAACTTTTGATCCTTAGATCTTCTTTTTTCTTCTAATTTCCGTCGAGATATAGTCGGATAATTTTCAGGATTATCACTTTGAGTGCTGCTAATTTCAAATGCTAAATCTTCATAGTATTTTCGATGTTTTGCCAAAAGTTGACATCTATCCGACCGAGGATTTTGCTGATCGGCTGAATTTTAGAGTGACTGTTTATTTATTGGCGTTTTTTTGCTTTGATAACTGGATCTCAGCAACATTTTGGCAATCCAATTCAATGTATGGCGCCACCTGAAAGTCCAGGTACGTCAGCTGTCTGTGGTCATTTAGTGGCAATTAGGGGAGACTCGGAAGTCGTTTATTTCTTTATTACAGAGTCATGGGTTAATTATTATCACGACTATTGCTATATCCAGGATAAGCTCAGGATATTTGATATGAGCATCTATAAATCTGTCGTCTACGAAACCAGGCAAAGGTGCGCAGATTCGTAATTTTGGAGAGATCGTTGAGAATCACTGACATTCAGACAATATCGACAGGAATCCTCTTATTTTTTCACTCTCTTGTTAGTGTTGTTATGGTAATTATATATCCAGCGATAGGTGATATGCAAAACGTTCAAGCTCATACGGAAGTCGAACCCGCGTTTCACCCCTTTCACCCGATATGGGTGATGGGTGAAATGGTATAACTCTATACCACCGATGCCCATCGCTCAGCTAGCACTCCCCGGTTCAACTCCCATCCGAGGTAGAAAGTTTTGCGATATTATTAAGCATTCTTGGATATACATTTCCGACAGAAATATTATATTACCGTTCCTATAAGAACGCATGTGGCGCAACAGTTAGAGGTCCTCTGCGTCGTACGCAAGGTCGGTGGTTCAATCTCGTGGTTCATGGCTCACCAGGCCATCCATCCCTCCGGGCTTGGTAAATTGGTACTAAACTTGCCTTGGAGGATAAACAGCACTGACTCGATGCAGCGTTCGGCCGCCGCGAGTCACTTTGAAGGCCAGATATGCATTCAGTCGCCTCAAGCGAAGCTACAAATTGATGACGGATGCATGGCGCATCTCTTAGGATTGATTATGCCGAAAGCTTTTTCCTTTATCCTTTATGACGTTCTTACATCAGTGTTCTGATGTTGAGATCATATATATGTATATATATATATATATATATATATATATATATATAAGAATGCTGAGTGATATACAAAACTTCTAACCTTAGACGGAAGGTGAGCTTGTGTTTCAGCCTTACTCGGGGCGCGTGCTACCTCAGCGCCACCGAGGCCATCGTCTTGCTAACACTTTTCTTTCGGTGAAATGTATCGAAGCTGTCATCAACAAGCCGCTATCAGATTTGGTCTAGTTAGGACAAAGAGTGGTGGCAGAGCGCTAGTCTTGAGGGTGTACTGGTATTATCTGTATTGCTGAACGCAAGTTCAGCTTCCGTCTGGGGTCAACAGTTCAGGATCTCACTCGGCATCCTTGAACCTACGTTACCGATAGTTTTTATTCATTATAAGGTCGACTGGAATTTCATTCATGCGTTGTAAATATTTTCTTTAGGGCTGGAGCTGATTTTACACCCATCGGAAGATTTCTGAAAGAAAATCCATCGAAGTACTGGTCACCTCGTGTGATGTACTATCAGATAGGTTTTTCATTTTGTAGAATACAGAGTTATGGTACGTAACAGTTCCATTGACATGATGATCTTTCTAGTTTGGAGAAATTTGAGGAAGTTTACCTTATCTGTGGTGAGCATGTGATCAGATCTGACTGATCAGTCAGTAATTATGATACGTTGATGGGCATCACATGGCTTCCGGTTAACCCCTACATCTAAAAGTATCTGAGCCAAAGATATATCACTCTGCTTCAAGTAAAAAGATCAGTTGATGTTGCTTTCTTCCAGAGTGATTAATTGTCGATGGCTTACGGCTGTTATGGAGCATATAACAACACCTTCCAATGGACTATCTTAAGACGCAAAAAATAGAATTATAGTTAGCATTGGGAAGTATCATGGAAATTGAAGTTGTATCTTGGAGTGTTGAGAACAATCGCCACTGTAACTGTGTCACAATTTGGCAGTGCAGAAACATCTATCGATACATCGCCATCGTCAGTTACGGACATATACCCTGTGCCCTAGATGTTGCGAAACCCGCTACCGCAGGCTCGTCGAACCGTGGTTGGATAGAGCACCTCCTTTATTTGCTCCTCACTTAACATCACCTCATACATCAAAAGTTTTACAACGTCAACTTAGAATAGCATTTCTTTTTATTACGCTTTGAAGCAAAGAAATTGCGAATAAAATGTATAGGGAAATCTATTCATAGGAAACTGCAACTGATCAGATTAGGGCATTTCGCCGGCAAGAAATGATATCAACTCACAGCGACTCTGACGAAAGAACAGATTTAGTCAGAAATCGAACTTAGCGAACTAGGTTTAGACTTCTTACTCTAAATGTTAGTAGTGGTCTCATAATGAACGAATGACGATGCTCTAGCATCACTGGTACTAGTTTATTCTCATAGAATGTTTTTCAGTGGGTGCCTTATGTATTAGTCCTTCAAGCGATCTTCTTCTTGATTCCGAAGTTCTTTTGGAAGTTGGTTGGTTCACACTGGTGTCATGGTTGGTTTTCAGCTCCATTTTGCTTCTTTTGAAAGACTGTTCCCTCTTCCGGATAAAAAGCGGTTCTTTTCTGCTAGAAGGCCATAAATGATAATTCGACCACAATTTCTGGGCAAAAATTTTTCATAGGAGTGCTAGTGATCATTCGAAGCTCAAACTTTGGCTAGATTCGTACGTGACCGTGGCTAAAGCGTTACAAAAGGATAGTTTGAAAAACCGGCCACGTACGGCTTTAGCCAGAGATTAAAGCTCTAGAATGATTACTAACACTTTTATGAAAAATTCTTGTCCAGTGAATGAGGTCAAATATTCATTTGTCGCCATCCAACAGAAAAGTATCGAAAATTCTTGTCATGAAGCATTCATCACTCAAACTCAACTCGTAGAGAATTGCTTTCGAAATAGAATGTCTTTTGAACTTTTATGTGGAACTTACATCTGAAGTCCACTCTAAAAGCATTTCTGCAAACCCTGTTCAGGTGTCGATCTCGAGACTGCTATCATTGAAGCTAAGAAAATACGTACACTCGTTGGTGAAGATCGAAGAACGGCTCTCATAAACCTAGCGAAGTTTATCCGCGATATATTGAAGTCTGGGCATAAAAGGTGCTTCTTACATATATCTCATATCCCACAATTACGAGTAGTCTGATTTTTTGGTTATATAAATGCATATCCAACAATTCTGATCGAGATGCGAAACTCCCGACCCCCCTGGCGAGCTGTACCTGCGTTTCAGACATACCGTGGACGTCTGCTACCACTACACCACCAAGGCTCTGGCTTTGCTGTCATTACTCTTTCCACAATAGAAACCATCTACTATGTGATACTGTGGTTCATCGTGCAACCATATTGCTACCGTCTTCAGGAAGTATTTTATGTTGCAGAAAGAGTTATGATGGCGGAACGGTCTCAGTGACGTAGTGGTAGTGTGCGTGGGACGCGAGTTCATCTCCCGCTTGATGTCGATATTTTGCATATCACTTGGCATTCTTGAATGTGTAATTATAGCATCATTATTTTGCTACAACAGCGGTAAAGTAAGAAAAGAAGCCCTTGTGAGTTATGGTTTTGAACAATGTAGATTTGCGCTCACTGTATTAAGGCCAATTTTCGGCTCATCTATGGCCTCGATTTGCTACGTCATTACTAAATGGCTCGAGGTTGTCAATGGCTTCGGGCAGTTTCATATGTTATCCCGTTTTGTTGGACAGAGCGACTACTTTTGGGGATATCATGTGAGTATAGTTTCCTTTATCGTAAAATTGGTTATGTACTTTTATGTTGGGGGCGCCGTAGCCGAATGGTTGTGATGCTCGTTTGCGGCGCCGTCTGGGTAAACCCCGCCGTCCAAAACTCTCCCGAAATCAACAACGAACGCAATTTGGAGCGCCGCAGCCAGGCTGTTCTCGAGATTGCAACGGGACGCGCTTAACGCGTATTCTACGACGTTCAAGAAGTGAACGAAAATATACGAACTGAATGCTAGAAGTACTGGGATCCGCACAGTGAAAAAATTGTGAAGACGGATCAATAAAATGCCAAAGTACCTTTGTGTTCATGTTACGCAGATGTTCCAGTTGCTGATCGCGGTACTGAAAGGTTCAGATGATCCTAACACGGGCGTTTTTCCTAGAATAGTGCTTTGTGATGTCACAAGATTCGTGAGTTCCTTTTCCGTCAAATGAACATTTTCTCATATTCAAATGTACTCACTAGCTGCTTTTCAAATGTTACAGGCTTTGGCAAATCTACATCAGGAGCATATGCAGTGTGTTCTGATGTTAAATTTCATCAACGAAAAGATCTATACATTTCTATGGTTTTGGATTGTGTTCATTATCAGCGTTTCGATGTTTTCTGCCATGAAACAGACAATGGCACTTTTGCTTCCTGTCTATCGAGGACATATTGCTGAGAACTTTTTACCGGTTCGTCCTACTCCACCAATTTTTTACTCAACCCATCAGACTAACACAATATCACGTGCTGTCACTATAACGTCTCCCCATTACTGCTATGAAGCAGGGTTTAGTCCGTGGCATGTGGCTCTGATGAGACGGACGATACCGTAAAAACGTACGTAAGCCACTGACGTAGCAATTTCCAGAAGACTTCAGGCATTCTTACAGACTATATTGAATGTATACCCAATAATGTGGAGTGCTGTGCAAAAGTGTTTGCGTCAGCCGGGATTCGAACCCAGATCTCACTCTTTCCGGGAGCGTATGCTAACCGTCGCACCACCGACGCTCGTTTTGCACAGCCCTCTTATTTACGCTATAACGCGTTGTCTGTCAACAGCCAACCGTCGACGGTCTGGCGGGGCAGCCGCTATCGGCATTGAACCCACTTGTGTTAACAAACATTGGATATCGATAATCAGTCAGAATTCTTTTTATTTGACTGCCCTTGCAGTGGTATGATGTTATAGTATACCTAATAATGTGCCGGAAGAGTGAGATGTGGGTTCGAATCCCGGCTAACGCAAACGTTTTTGCACAGCACTCCACATTATTGGGTATACTATAACGTCATACTACTGCAAGTGGCAGTCAAATAAAAAGAATTCTGACTGATTATATTGAATGTCTTTACTGTAATTATCTGCCCTCTGATTATTTTCTTTCCTTGTTGTTTTATTTCTCCCAACTTGATCTTTCCCAAGACCAAGCAAAATACATCGCTCCTCTGATCTCTATAGCTCTGTAATGTAGGTGACAATGATTTTTGTTCTAGACACCAAACGTCTTATTTTCTTCTGCTGCTGCTCAATATGGTATTCGTCCAGCTCCGGCCAATAACCAAGCTCTCGTTGACTTCTTTGTCCACGAAGTCCTTAGGTGTTGAAGCAGAAAGTTGCTAGTCCGTTTTACTACTGTTGCTCTAAGGAGATATTATTTCATAGGTGTGATGGTGTACTTTTGCTTTCTTTCATCAATGGAAACGTAGGAGGGCTTGTGACCCATGACCTTGCTCATCAGTTGTGGAAGATCACTGTACAACCCATAGAGTTCGTGGAATATTCTGTACTTTTGCATTACATTATTTATTCACATATAGTTTTAAACGTATGTAATAATGCCATATATTGATGTGTATTACCATTTATCATGAACTTACGCAGTTTGTTTCATAATCGGTAATGGATGTGGTTCGACATCAATAGAGTGCTTGGATAAAAAGACTTCCGCTACTTTGTTTTGGCCAAAGTTCTCTAAGCTGCGGAGAACGGTACGCTAGTCATTTAATTGTAAAAGTCAATGGTATAATTGTTCTGAAGTTCATTTTTCTTTTTCGTTCAGAAGAAGAAATTGGAAATATCGTCAAGTTGCTTCGAAACTGGTAAGCTGCAACGTGTTGTTTCATTCATTAACAATAAGCATCATACTACACCGAAGCCTGTAGCTCGTATACGTTCTCTCAGCGTTGGAGTGGGTTTCTCTTTGATTTGTATCAATTAAATTTTCCTCTAATTAGAGAAAAACTATATGGCTAAGAACGTGGAAACTCAATTGCCTACTGCTCCTCTTGAGTCGTCGCCGATGATGTCGGATAGTGCCACGACGCAGGCATTCGGTGATTCCACATGTCCCATCGAGAGGTATTGCATAGCTTACCTTTTGTTTAGAGAGGTTTCGTTGATGTGTTAATTTGTTTGAAGCCTATATGAGTGGCCGAGCAGAGAGCATCACCCCGGCAGAATTCAAGATGGTCCTGGAGTTACTCTTTTCGAAAATCGCTATCACGACACATAAGGTTTCTCTATGCTATTCAGTCTTCAAGGTACTTTTCTCTCAACGATAATCATTCTCAACCCTTTGAGGACAACCCGTTTTCAATTTTTTGGGGTTTTGTTAGTCATTCGGTAGCTTGAATCACCATAATTTCAATGTTGTGTTTTTATTCTGAAAATGTCTTTTAATGCGCTGTAGCAGCAAAATAAAATCCCGTTTTACACTCGGCACGTTTTTCGCTAAACAGAACGTTTCCTCAAGATTTTTTTTATAACTGTTGGAAGGCTTAAATCTTGCTGATTCCAATAGTGTACTTCGTTTTTGAAAAGCCCTTTTTAGTGCGCTATAACAGCTAAAAAAGATTGGCTTCCGCACTTGGCGTGCATTTCCTGTTTGCTGGGGTGTGTGTTAAAATACAACGAAACCTTGGAAACACTACGAATCAGAGAAGGATTCTAATTAATTAGCAGCAATACACGCAAAAATTCGTGTAAAACGCAATTCTATTCTCGCTGCTGCAGTAATTTTAGAAGACATTTTCGATGAACAAGTGCACTTTCGAAATCTACAAAATTTAAGCTTTCGAATGACTATTAAAAGCCTAGTGAATATGTTTGCTCGGCAAAAAGGACCCCTCATGGAAGTATGTGATCAGTGATGAAGGAAAAGTACCTCTTTTGTTAAACAAGTTCAACCGGCCAGTCACATCATAGAGTGTATTGTGCAAATGTTGCTGATATATCTTTTGAATCATCCATAAGAAATCTACTCAAGGATTCCTTCCTCATCGTATAATCATTGCTTAAGATCTCGAAAAAAAAATCGCGTTACCATATTATTGAATCCTCATTTTCCTGATAGTTCTACTCGATGCGTTCTATAGCTTTTGAACGTACTGTTTCCCCTGCTTCTATATCAGATGAGTTTTATGTGTCTTTATTCACTATGATCTACTTCGGTAATGGAGGATTTTGACATGTTACTAATTAGTATGGTATGTCGTGTGTAACGGCGCACATAGCCGACCAACTTTTATTTCGCAATCGCCATTCCTACGACCGACGATGATGGGTTCTTCTTCATCTGTATGTTTTTCTTTTGCCTCTGTAAAAGGCTCAGTTTTGCTGCATCATTGTTGTTATTGTGATAGAGAAAGATTTATACATCTAATAACTAATAGTAACTTCTGGATTTTATGGTTCAACTCAATAACTAACTGCTCTAACAACCAACATATCTCGTTTCATTTATCACTTTGAGTAGTTATTGTCCGTACTAATTCGAAATGGTTGTAATAAAGATGTTACTATTGTATTCTATAATCTTTAAGTAATCTGTTTTGTGACAATGTATTTTGAGCCTTTTAAGCTTGAAACTATGATTTTTCTCAGTTAACGTACTTGTACAAAGTGTTACTTCAACGAGTGTTTAGAGCTCTAAGTGCGTATCTATAGCATTTAGTAAACAAATCTGTCTTGTAAACGTTCTGTGAAAACTTAAATCAACTGTAATACTAACGGCCCTTTTCTGTAGATAAAATCTGCACAATGTTGGTTTTTTTTTTCCTTTCAAAAGCAATAGCTAACGTCTTGGCGATTTCGCCTTCTTCAGAGCCCGGACATACCTATCATACCATGACTAATTATTTTACTTTTTTTTGTAAATATAGCAGAAATCGAGTACAAAATCAATTCAAAAACCTAGCTATTCAGGGAATCCACCGTCAAGTTAACTATATGGGAGAAATCACCGATGTATTGTGATGTATCGGTAAGTTTAGGTTTTGAGGAAAATAGAGTTGCCGAAATGTTCCTTATCGGTTTTGAAGAGAGAGATAGTAAATTTTGTGCAAGTTCCATCTAGAGTAAAGTGCAATTAGTAAGATATTTTTCGTTACTCATGCCGAGTTTTAGGGTAGGTCTTTAGATAATCACTAATCTCTTACTAAGAGACGAGCATCAGGGCAGATAGTATAGAGTCAGGAACGATTCGTCTACTGAAGCGAATGCAATGACAGTGCTTGCCTAGATCCATGGATTTCTGGATAAATCGGATTCTGGAGTGAATATACGTCGCTAGAGCAAATGTGGTTACGGTTGTATTAGAAGATGGAGGGAGAGAACTGTATTGTTTGGACAGAGCTGCTTAGCAAATGATCTACTGAGCATTTAGAAGGTCATGCGATCACGTCGTAGTTGGTATATCTCATATGTAATAATGAGTGATAGCAGAACAGGACCCCGCTAGCACAATAGGTTAGAACGCGCACCCGCGAAGAACGAGATGCGGGCTCGAATTCCGTTTGAGATTCCCAGTTCTGGATATCACTCAACGCTAAAGGTTTTATAGTCATAACCATGAGGTTATTCTTTCATACAGCTGGTGAGTTTCTCTCTTGAGAACTGGTTTCCACTCCACATCATTTGACAGTAAAAACGTCACATTTGATAGATTCATGTGGTTTTCAATCATATGCTAGGTATGTAAAGCCAAGAGCGCATGTGGCGCAGTGGTTAAAGGTGCTCTGCGTCGCACACGAGGTCAATGGTTCGATCTCGCGCTCATGACTCACCAAGCCACCCATCCCTCCGGGGTCGGTAAATTGGTACCAAACAGGCTCAGACTTATATGGGAGGATGAGCAGCACTGACTCGGTTCGGCGGGAGGCCACCGCGAGTCATTGTAAAGGCCAGATGTGCATTTAATCACCTCAAACGAAGTTAAAAATTGAAGTTGAATGCATGGCGCATCCCTCAAGGATTGATCAACGCCGAGAGCTTTATCCTTTTATCTTATGTAAAGCCACGTTCAGTTATCAGTCAATAGACTGTGTAAAAAGTTTGTGACGTTTTGGTTTTTCAATATGATTTTTGTAATGAAACTGCATGATTTTGCTTACCTATACTTGCTTTAAAATGAAGCTGTCTTAGGAACAAAATTCGCTTACTACTCATGCACAAATGGCGTATAGGTGAAATGGTGTGCCGCTTCTCCAGCATCTCCTCTATGGGCCATTGGTACATGCCTAGCTAGCGAATTTGTTCCCAAGACAGCTTCATCTTAAAGCTAAAATAGGCAAGTTCTGTACCGAAATGTTTGCAAGAAAATGCGCAACTGTATGACACCAAAACCATGCAGTTTCATTGCAAAAGTCGTCTAAAAAAGCCGAAATGCACGAACTTTCTACACAGCTCATTATAGTGAGTATATGGAAGTGGGTGGTATGACCTGGAATGTGTTAAAACGTAGAACTCGGAAAGAACTCAGGCTACAGTAAAGGATCCCAGTTCTGATCCCATATTCTCCTGAGGCCACTAAACTTTTGATCCTTCCGAACCGGCGAATTGCTAGGAGACACGCCTTGAGGGATGGCAGCACACTGACTTCTATAGGCTATCTTAAGTCATTTTAGAATGGGCCATGTATGCATTCGATCAGTCTAACCTTTATGGCCAGTATGGTCCGGTCGATGGACAGATAAGTTCTGGAGTGTTTCACGATGAATAGTTGATTCTTGGCGACCACAAAAATTCCTGATATTTCCATTAGACTTAGCGCACTCAGGATGCCGATGTGCTACATTGTACCGAAGTTTTAGGTAGGCTACAACTTTTCAGTGGTCTATAAGTAGTTTCAATGTAAAGGCGCTATGAAGCTGTCACGATTACGTCTGCGATAGTTGTTACGACATCCAGAGAACAGCCTGTATTATGTGGTAATGATTTATTAATAAGGCGCGTGTGCCGCAATGGTTAGTGATGCACGTTATGAGGAAGCGATTAGCTGATTCGAGCCCTGCCCAGCATTGTTTTGCAATCACCTGGAAATATTCTAGCTTTGCTAACCTCAGGATTGCAAGGAGATGTGCTGGAGGAGTATTCTACACATTCACGGAGAAGACGGAATTCTCAAGCAGTAGTCGAAGCAACACACGAAATGCTTGAGCTCCAGGTAGGCTGTTTGCTTAATCTGAACACGAGGTTGATCGTCGTCGAACATCTTATGGTGTTATCTGTGAGATTTATCTTAACGATTATGCCATGTAAGAACCGCAGATATCATTGTACGGCTTTGTTGTATCAGACTAAATGAGTCCCCTTGGTAGTGATCAGACCTGTATCCACCTGTTATCCTGTTCATTGGCGAGTCACGCCAGCGGCACCTGCAAGATCCCCTTTTTTCTCGATCGCGAGCAAAATCGACCCAATGGGGCCCAGTTCCTCGCCGATCAGGATCCGGCTGTGATACTTGGCGGAGGAGTTATGGACCATTATGGTTGTTTTCGTTTGAAGCAGCTGAGTTGATGTCGTCCACAACGTTCCATCATGACTTCATCCCGCGTATCATCTTTTAGGTCATTTTCCCTTCTAGTCGATAACAGTCATATCGATCACTAGAGGACATTGTAATCGGTTTGAAATGCGGGCTACGAAAGAGAAGAAGAAGATCGAACAGATCACAAAGCTGATCAATCAACACCTTTGGCGCGCTATGTGAATGGACTGGACAGTCACTGGAGCTGCGCCGCCAGTGCGTTCTCCCCTCGGTTAGGGAACATTCGTGTCCGGACTGGATGTCCATTTTACTTTTTATTCTATGCTACATCTTTTCTAGAAAGTTTTATAGGTCATATAAATGATGTACTGATATCTGAGCCGTGGGGCTATCTATTCATTGGTGGTCTCTCCAGCCGAGGGCCGAACTCGCGTTAAGTTCCGCCTGGGGTCGATTTTAAGTGCCACTCAATCGTCTTGCTATTCTATTTATGAAATTTACTTTGAACGTTTTGTCATCCAATTCACTCTGTGGATCTCAATCTTCCTAAACGCGATAGACTCGTCTCCACAGATTCGTCCTCCACAAATGTCTTCAAAGAACTCGCGCGTTGCTTCGAGTGCTGCCTGAGAATTCCGTCTTCTATACGAATGAGGTCAAAATGCTGGTCGAGACATTTGTCCTTGCAATATCGAAGGTAGCCGAAGGGGATCTCTGAGGCGTTTATTGACTGACTGCAAGAGAGTGCCGGGGTCACGGATCATCCAGCGCATCGCTTATCACCTCTCTTTCTGATTCAGCGCATCGCTAATTGCTCTGCTAACCCTCTCCCAGCACCCTTTGGTCCTCAATAAAAGTTCCTCATGTTCCATATGGTTTGTAACATTAGTAATGAAAAACATCGTTCTGTTCCCATAGCCAGAAGCCTCTGTAACACGTTGCGGACCAAGTGCATGGATTTCCACGCACTGATCGCCACGTCGCACCCGAGACATTTGAAATAATGGGCTTTTATTAGGTAATTGGGGTTCTGAGAGGCTATTGTCACCATCATATGGTGAAATATCACAGAACGGGCTTCTCTAAGAATAATTTTAGCAAGTAGAAGGCCCATGTATTCAGAAATTTCCTGCGATCTAACGAGAAAACTATATCTTTCCAAGAGGAAGCATATTTTTAGCTGTCATTTGACATGTTTTTATTACTTTGTCTACGATTTTGTGGTCATTCTGTAGTTCGATAGATACAGATTTTAATACTTTGCTTCGTTTCTGAAAAGACTTTCATAACGTGTTCTACTAAAGGAAAGAAGATTGCGGGTACTTGTCTGCTATAAGGGGACCACTGAAGATTTCACCCAAAAACGTTTCATAAGAGTGTCAGTAATCATTCGGAAACCCAAATCTCTTACTACTGCGCTATGGCCGTTTTTTACGAACGGTTTTTTTTATAACGTTGTAGCTAAGAGAGAAGATTTGTGTTTCATACATGCGCATTTCTCGCTACGGCCACTTACTTGTTAGCAAGGTAATCGCCTAATTCACCACATAGCTTTATAATGTTCCACAACATTATACGTTAAAACGGCGACAACTATTGCTGTTTTACTAAGGGTTTTTCACAGAATTGCAGAAACCCTAGATAAAAACGCATGAATCTGATACTGTGGAAAATTCTCGACAAGTTTATATGCTTTTCGCGCTTTCAGCGATCTTTACGCGTGATTAAATTGAAGGCAAAAGTGGAATGTGAAACCAAATCTTATTCTGGATGCTACAACGTTATAAAAGGGTGTTAAGAAAAATCGGCGATGTGGAGTTGTAGCCAGAGATTTAAGCTTTCGAATGATTACTAATACTATGAAACATTTCTGTCCAGCGAATGAGTTCGGCTGAAAAATTTGTTGTTGTCTGACATATAAGTACCTGTTTTTGCTCGAAGCTTTCTCTCCTCGGATGGGTCAGTCTTCAAAGATTTTTCAGCTACGGTTGGTCAATCTATGAAGACTCCTCTGATGGCATGAGCCAATCTCGAAAAATCTCTCTGCTCAGATGGATCGATTATCAAAGATTGCTTCAATCGGGTCAATCGTATCGTCTTTGTGGAAGGCGAAGACGTAGGAAGCAGCCAAATGAAAATGTTACGAACCTCGTCTAAGCTGAGAAATCTTTGGAAATAAATTTATGAACTCTTAATTGAAATGGAGCACTGAAGGTTATTCTGAGAATTGTCTAACCGGTTGACTTCGGCGAACCCAAACTGGACGTGGGAACGACTCCACCTCCTCCGCTTCAATTGGTTGTCCACCACAGTAGCCTTCTTCTTTGCAAGTCCCACGGCTATGTTTTGCAGTGATTCGCGTGCGGTCTTGCAACGAAAAGTAGACGCGCAATTTGGGTCCGTGGGGATCAAGCGGTTAATTCGAGCATGTAACCATATTTCTCTCTCTCTCTCTCTCTCGACGTATCTTTCCTTTTTGATCTATCCATCAACTCTGTGGTAATTACAGGTTTTTCACCAACACTAACCACTAAAATTGGAAATTTGATCGTCGTTTTAGCGTCTTCTTTTTTCCTTCTTTATTCGAAACCTGCCAGATATCACTATAGTTGCTAACATCAATCCGTCCGTGACTTCGTTGTGAAAATGCAAGCAGCCACTCAACTCGTTGATCCAAATCAGGTAGGTCGTGAAGTTGTTGTCTTTTTCTCTTCATACAGCCTTGTGAAGTCTCATTTCTTACAATATTCCTCTCGTAATATTAATAATCTAACCTCATATTTAATATGATAAGAGAACGGCGGCCGAGTGGCTAGTGCTACTGGATGGTGCGTAGATCCCCCGGCTACCCAATACAATTCGGCAATCAATTACGAATGCACTCCGGAATGTCCCAGCCGGGCTATCTTCGCGATCGTGAGGCCACGTGCTCGATAAGTTTTCTAAGACGATGAAAAACACAAATCCTTAAGTAAGCGATGAAAGCGAGGAGATGAATCGAATATTAGAAGCACTGGGTCGGCAATAAGAGGAGCAATGGGATAGGGATAAAATAAAGTAAGAAAATGTAAAATCTTTGACAAAAGGTATAGTTTCCTATAATAGTTCTTAGTAACAGTACAGTGGCATATTCAGTTTTGAGATTTTTATCAATTTTCTAAGATTTACTATGCTGCTGTGCCACCACAACCTGCCGCCACTCATCAACAGAGTGTTCCGTATCAGTATGGTGGAGGATTCTTTGCTGCCGATCCGTACATGGTGGCACCGCCACCTTCACAAGGGTCTCAGCCAGTAATCATGCCAGTAGGTCGGTTGCTTTCACATCGATATCGATTGGTTGGGTTTCTTTCTGATTAAGAAGTGACAAATGGAAAACCGACCTCACTCGCTGGAGTGCAACTCTTCATAGAAGTGTTTGCAACCGTACGAAAGCTAAGATTTCGGGCGACAGCTCCACGTCACCGGTTTTTTGAAACACGCATTCTATAACGCTGTGATCTTCACACAAAAGTGAAGGATATTTCTCGCCCGGGCAGAGCTCTTTCTTCAGACTATCATTAATCATTCGATAGCATAATCGAATTTGATTCCAACGCTGTGCTTACATACTGAAAAGACCGTTTCTCTGCAACGCAGAAGGTAAATTAAGTTGGATTCGATTTGTGAGAACCGACGATCCAAAGTCATGCCATAAAGTCATTTTCAAGCCACGCATATCGTCTGGTCTATAAAGGTGAGCTTACTTATAGACCCCGATACACGTGTTTCGACCTTGCGGTCTCGTCAGTCGGGCAGTTACCCTTTCTCGTCTTTTGCTAATCTCTGAGGAAGCTCCAGTCCTTACACTAACAATTAGCGACGACGAACGTGTTACACTCTATGTCCAGTGAAAATCTCACCGAACATAGAGTGTTGTACACTCGATTGCTCGTGGCTAGTATATTCGACAAATCATAACTTTCGTTTCGAGTGTTTTCTCAAGACCACAGCTCAAATTTGAAGTGCCATAAAATTATTTTTGGGGATTTTTTGGCAGACCCCACGACATGCGTGGCTCAAAAATGATCTTATGGCATATTGAAGTTTGAGCTGTGGAGAAAACACGAAAGGAATGATCCATAGACAGTTCACGCCGCGGTGGGTGTAGCGGTCACGTGAATGCTGACACAATTTTCTCTACGCGTTCATAGAATCACATACTGGCCGCTTCAGCTCAGCGCCCACGTGGATCGCGCAGGACTCCGTTGCTCGCCAAGTGGGAGTTCAACATATTGCCATTTGCGTTAGAATTTATTTTACCTGCCGCGTTTCAGAGAAACGATCGTCACACGATGTAAGCACAGCGTTGGAATCGTTTCATATCATGCTATCGAATGAGGACTACTAGTACTGAGTACTAGTAGTACTCATTCGATAGAGCTCTGTCCGGAGAGTAACACGTGTCTGAAGCCATGATCTGCTCCTGTAGCAACGTTAATAAAAGTCTTTTGCGAAAATCAACGAGATAGGGATGTAGCTTCAAATATCAGCTTTCGAATGGTCTATGATAACACTCCTGTGAGAAGTCCCTCTCCAGCGAATGAGATCGGTTTTCATTTGTTCTCTCCGAATCGTAAAGGACCATTGGTTATTTTATCTGATTTTACACAATCCGTTATCATAATTTACTATGCATATACCAGCACAGTAAAGCATTTAATTTTTTCGTTTGCTTGCATTGCACGTCTTCCACGGGAGCCTTCGAACATTTCGCGTATTGTTTCGACCGCTGCTTCTAGATTTCGCCTTCTTCATAAATGACGCAGAAGGCTCATCGAGGCGACTTTCTTTGCAATCACCAGAGTAGCTGAGTTAAGGTGATCGTTGCTTGATTGCAAAGGATCATTATAGGAGCGGATCGAACTGTCACTTTGTTTATCACCGTGCTTTGTGATCTACCGCATCACTGACTACTGCGCTGCCCCACTCTAATAATATAATTAACTAACAACTAATTGCTAACAATATTACTGAATAGTGCTGTGTTAACTTTGAAATATGGCACAAGAACATATGGGTAAAGTGATAAGCTATCCATCATTTCACATGACCTGGGATGAGATCAATTGCAAGGATTTCAAGACTTTTCACGTTGGATTCGTTCCCTCGTATTTATCCTCCTCATGGCATGACAGCATTGGTATGGTGAAGAGTGGCGAACCAGCTTCTTCCTGATACACTGCATCACTAGCCGCTCCGCCATGTTCCCTTCCTATAAAGGCTAGAATATGTATAGTAAATACACATGACCTTTCAATCTGCCGAAGCTGCTAAGTCAGGTTGATTGATGCCAAATAGCTATATATTGGGCTGGCAAGAAATTTTACGGACTTTTACATTTTTGTTAATTGTTTTCCACGCATTCAAGTGTTGTTACTGTTATCGTTTAGAATATCTTCTTACGGTTATTTTGATTTATGACACTTATCTCAAGATAAAATTGTCTCGAGAACAAAAACGATTGTTGATGCTACGTAACAATACTCGTGTAACATCAACTATCGTTTTTTGCTCTCCAGACATTTTCATCTCATAACAAATGTGTAATTTCATGTGTCAAAATAACCACAAGAAGCTGCTCTTAATGATAGTAAAATCGAAAAGTTGAATCCATGAAAAGTAATCAACAGAAACAAAGAAGTCCAAAGAATTTCTTGCCAACCCAATAAAAGAAAACTAAGTAACTGTATTATCGATGATGGATTGTCCCGATGCCACAATGAACTTGTTATTCGTGGTGTTTGTAACAAATCTGTGATTAAAGGCCATGAGTATGTGAATTTTGTCAACGTCTATAGTAATGTGTGGTCCGGAATACGTGAGCATGGAAACCTATCACCACGTGGTGGCGACATATTCCGTTGACCTTTCCGAATAAGGAGGTCATCTCCGAAAAGGGGTTCGCTGCAGATATGGCTCACTAACCTGGTCGAAAGACAAGAATGTCAAGCATTTTCTCAAAAAGATTTATCATACTTCGAATACTTTAGAAGCATTAATGACCGACAGAGTGTTATGCACAAATCGACTTTTTCGAGGCAAGGTAGTTTTTGAATGAGCTCAAACTTCTATACCTTGATTGATTTGTAACAAATTGCTGCTGGCAGTTTGAGAAGTGGCCATGCTGTTTTGAAAAGCGATGCTTTAGAATTACCTTAAAATGTGTCGGAGCTTGTAAGATAGTTGTGATATACTTGTACTGAAATCAAATTAGCAATGCCGTTAACTCTTTCGGGACCACGGACCCAATTCTTGCGTCTCTCACCCTCAGCGTGTTGCGTCTAACCATGGCACATTAGGCACATGGCATTGGGTTAGACATCATTGCTAGACGCAACACGCTGGGGTCAGAGACACAGAGGTTGGGTCCAAGGCTCCGGATGTGTTAAGAGTCAGGTATCGCACACCTGAAATAGTGAGGTGTCGTCGTATTGTTGACAAATACAGGAAACAAAGAGAAAACTTCGCTTTTGTATGGTGTCGTTAGCTTGTTGTCATTTTGCCATGTAGTACTCAATTCGCCATTAGGGCTGTTTTTCAGGCCATCCAGGATACATCTACATGCCGCCACCTAGCGCTACAGTATACTATCCCGTACCAGCCGCTCCACATGCGGCAACAGCTCCGTACTACTACACTCCAGACGTAATCGTTCAGCAAACGATGCCAGTGCCGCAGCAATTCATTCACACCCATGCTATCGTGCCCGGAGACGGTGAACTTTTTTTTGCTTCTAGAACCAATTGAGTTTTTGATTTGAATATCTTTTGATTGTTTATAAACTGGTGATCTAACTTACCAAGCAGTACATCTATAGCCTGCCGCAATGGTTATAAATGCCCAGCGACACACAATCAGTAATTCAGTTTCACGCCCATCGTCTTCCGTCCTTCCAAGATAGGTGAATTGGTGACAGATCTGGCTAAGAAGATGGTAGCACTTATTTAATAACATTGTTAGGCCATCTGCGCTTGACTGGCCATGATGCTGGTCACGCAAGAAATAAGAGTAGGCTGGAGCTCTTAGTGGTGATAAAATTACTGGTATTTCGATGTCTTGCAGGGGCTTACTGACATATCAGTCAGTGGTGTAATCTTTCTAGACAAGTCTGGTACTATCACCGACCTCAAAGAGATGGAGAACTAGAATATAACAGTCAACCATGTGTATCGCATGCCATTTCTAACCATTGTGCCACACGCGCCTCTTTTGAAGTCGTTATTAGTTACCTATGTACTTGAGTTCATTTTCCATAATCTAGAAGATTTCAGTACCACTCAGTAAAGTGAAGTCGACTGTCAGGCCGTTGAGCACATCAACTCCACTACCTACAGAATTCTCATCAATTCCTACAACAATGACTAATCTACTGCCGTATGCTGGAAATGTGAATGCTGCTCATTTTAAATGTCATCGGTGTGTTTTGAATGTTGTAAAATACATCGCTATGACATCAGATCTTCTCGAAATTATCACATTAAGGAACATGGAACAGGAGGATGTTCTGGCTAATCTTTCAAAGATATCTGTAGTGTCGGAGGAGACAATGGAGATAGAAAATGAGAGAGATTGCGAGGTGGGATCTAATGACTTTTCATCATAGCATGTTCTTTATTGCTAGTTACTTTTAGCATCGTCCTCCCAGACAACAGTGTCCTCCTCCAGTACCGCTGAACTATAAGACCAGAATGTGCATGACGTATGCGTCAGGGAAACGTTGTGAAATGGGGAATCGCTGCAAGTTCGCGCATGGTTCCGAAGAACTACGCGTTATCCCTGATGCTGTTGGTTTCAAGGTCATGTTTCTATGATGAGAGATTGTTATTTTTAATCCTTTGACTTCCGCGGACCCAACTTCTTGGAGAATGGAGTTAGATACGCGGGTATTCTTTGTAAGTCTTGAAATAGTTGGGTCCTTGGAAGTCAATGGATGGAAAGCACAAAGCATGAAAACTTTGGCGTTGATCATTCTTTGAGAAATGCGCCATGCAATCGTCTTCACCTAGGATTGTTCGTGGTTAATGAGTGCATATCCGACTTTCACAACGACTACTCGTAAAGGTCTGCCGATGTATCAGACCAGTGCTGCTTTACTCTCATACAAGTTTGCTGCCAATTCACCGACCCTGAATAAATAGAAAACTTGGTGAGCCTTGAGCGCGGATCTCATCATCGACTACGGGAGTGTCGCAGAGCGCCTTGAACCACTGTGTCAGACGAGCTTAAGGACATCAGATTATAGAAAATGTAATGTCTAAGGTTTCTCTTTACTTCGAAAGGAGATAGAAAATGGCATAGTAATTGATGGTGACTTGCAATGAACGTAGAGATCTCCCACCATTCATTCTTTTGTAAATAGGCTTCATTAGCAGGATGAAAGTAAAGCTAACTTGCTATAACGGTAGCCATCTGCAACTCATCGGACATGTTTAGATAGGCGTTAAATCACCTCTAGGTTCTTGACCGTTTTCTAATATTTTCTGCCGCTCGACGACGAAAGGACTTAAGAATATCAAAATTTTCGAAATTTTTAAATCTGAGGAGCTGTATATGTACGTAGGGGGACATGTAGCATAATGGTAGAGGTGCTCTAGACGCAAACATGGTCAACGATTCGATCCCTCTCTCAAAGCTCACCAAACCTCATGAGTGGTTATAAACACCAGATATGAATTAAGTGGTCCCAAACAACGCTTGATAAAGACGAATACATGACATATAATTCAGTGAGTGATCAACGCCGGTAGCTTTAGTCCTTTTTTATTTCAGTTTAGTGCTCATGGTGTATATTTCCATTTGAGATATTTGCTCACTTGTAAGTGTGTTATCTTTACTTTATTTGCAATCCTACGTCTCTACAGTCTTTTTTTTGAACCATGTGTGGATGGTACAGATATGTTCACAATGTTTATACTTTATTGATGTTCTTTGCCTCAATCAATTCATATTTCAGGTGCAGCGGATCCCTAATTCGAGATATAAGACAAAGCTTTGCAAGAATTTTGGTCCTTATGCTTCTAACTACTGTCCATACGGTACTCGTTGTGAATTCATCCATCCAAATGACAAGGAGTATGCTTTTGTGGTCAGTCAATAAGTTTTCAGAATTTCTTTGAGGATCGTTGAGATCGTGCACGTGGGTTTGGTGTTTTCAAAATGTCGATCACGGTTCTGTCATTTTGAGAAAGGAGTGGCATCAGAACGGTGGTCTTGGTGGTGTAGTGGTAATGCGCGCTTTAGGTATGGGTGTTACGCGGGTTCAACTCTTGCCTAGGGTCTGAGTTTTGCATAACTCTCAGCATTTTGAAGCTTTTTATTCCTCTAACAGTTTCGCAAATCTATATGTTTGAGTTTCAGTGCTCATCTGCATCTCAAGCATCTCGGAACTCACATAACGTTGGCAACATGTCTCAGAGTATGTGCAATGTTACACCGGAGACAGTTTGTGAAGCTCCACCTAACTCGGTAACCAGAAGCGCTGTAAAACCGGCTGCTGAGAAGATATTGTTAAAGAACAGGAATGTTGCTGGGTTAGCGTTCGAACACATCATTAATATTTGAAAACTGGAAATAATATCGGAAGAATAACGATTTATTGTTTGCTTTAGGTCGATGATGTGTCTACCAACGATAGGTCGTCGTGAGCAAAGTTCTGATGACAGTGCTGTCGGATCTGGATCGTCTGAAAGTGGAGTTTCTTGTGCTCATGCGAAAGCGTTAACCAGGTGAGCTTGCAAAGCCTGTAGTTGTCAGATGTGCCCCATATTCATGTAGGCAAGTCCTCTTGATTCGTAATAGGTCCCGAGGCTTAGTTGATATTAACCTCTACGTTGCTGGATAAGCTAACTGATTCGTCCCGAGATGGGTAGTTTACCATCCAAGGCGCACTGGGCAATCTGCCGACATGAGTAGTATGCTATCCATTTTGAGTTTTGTCGTGTCTTTTTTCCTAACCGTACTATGTTCCTTCTACTGGGATTTAGTGGAAAGCTAGTCAAATAGGAGGAGAAATTAAAAGCGGCGTTTCATGCTCGAAAACCATTTTTGAAAAAGCTCATTAACCGGTAAATTGGCTGAATTGAACAATCATTTCAAGCGCTATGGTGAGTCGCTGACAGCGATGTGCTTGTATTTTGAAACTAAGTGACATATACTGAAAAGATAGCCTACATATCATTCATACCCGGAGAGAATGTATAGAAACTTCAGCCGAACGTGCTTTCTCCACTGTATTTGACTCTGTGTGACGGACAACTCGCCTATCAACAACTGCTAACTGTGGAATATCGAATCGAATCAATAGCATAATTTGAACTTATTTGTATGATTAGCATTTGCAAAACTTCTGACCACTGAGCGGATCGAACGCCCAACCTTTCGATCTGGAGTCGAACGCGCTACCATTGCGCCAAGCGGTCAACGAGCATCTCTAGTATGTGGTTACGGATCACACACTGGCATGATGAATTTAACCCATTCCAACCAGCATGTGTTCTATGGTACTTATGGCGTACGCCAATTTGCCAGCTTGAATGA
Organism: Parelaphostrongylus tenuis; assembly: GCA_019055375.1. NCBI lineage: Eukaryota > Metazoa > Nematoda > Chromadorea > Rhabditida > Metastrongylidae > Parelaphostrongylus > Parelaphostrongylus tenuis. Next base: position 102,859 of record JAHQIW010004297.1, on the reverse strand, counting down.
CATACCACCCGTTTTGAGTTCAATGGTTCCCAAAGTTTTTTTTATCGCACTATGCATAATCTTTCGGCAGCTAATAAAAAGCAGATCGAAATTGAGCGGTGGAAGCGAAAGCGGCGTTTTTTGCATTCAGTGATTCACGATAAGCTCTTTTCGAAAAGACTCATTGCCCGGTAATTTGACTAACGACTAGTCAATTTATCATTTGAAGTCAACGAAAGTCACCATCATAATCAATGACATGCAACCATCTGTTGAGCAAAGATTGGATGCCTTCCTTCTACAAAGAATCGGGCTGGCAATCAAAGAAATCGATGCGGTAAGTTCTGAGCAGGTTATAGTCTTCACATCTTTTCTCTCAAAGCCGCCTCAGAACGCGGGAGATGATAGTCCGTTGGAGCGTTATCAGGGTTGTAAAGTGAATGCGGTACCGTACTTCAGCTTAATTTCTTCGCAATGTAGCGGATCGACTTTGTAATATGACGTGGGGCGTTATTGTGGAGAAGGACAACATTGAGTCATTTCGGATGATTCTCTTGCAGTGCCGCGGCCAAGTTTCAGAATTTTTACCGATAGACGTCGGCATTGATTGTTCACTTCTTATCGAGCAGCTTTCAGAACAGCATGCCGTGCCAATGCAAAAAAAAACCGAGAGGTTAATCTTTTGAGCATGGAACTTGACTTTTGCGTGAGGTGTCCATTGAGACATCGCGTTGCGGTACCCATTTCCTTTAGATAACGAGCGATGGTGCTGCGGCCATATTCAGGTGTCTGAATTGCTACTGTAACATTCTCCAACATAACATAGCCTTTTGACATTAACCCGATATGACAAGAAAAAAAAACGGAATTAAACTATTCTGCAGAAGGAAATACAGAAAAACCTATAAAAAGAAACACCGATTTAGACACGAAAATATGCTTCTCAGGCTCAAGAAACCGACAGCCATGTGTTTGCTTTTGGACCATAGTTCCTTAAATCTCGGTGATCTCAGTAGTGAACTTGGTTTATAAAATGAATATGGTAGGGCGTTGTAGCAGTGAGAGGAAATTACGTCTCACTTGCGGAGTCTGATATTTGCACGACTGGCGTTTGTGCTTTGCTTTTCACCATAATGTTAGTGCTTCTTCGGTAGCTTGAAAACAGTGATTCTGAAACTGAGTGGAATTTAGAAAGGTCTCTATAAAGCGCTGTAAGACTGGAAAGGATGTAGCATTTCACACTTGTTTCCGAAGCAAGGAAATATTCTCTTGACAAATTATGATTTCGCGCGCATCTCAATCCGTGATTTTATTTGCCATTTCGAGAGGGTGCAGTTTTTGTCAATTATTTAGAATTTTCTCTCTTTCAAGTAAATTCTTAAGCTTTACCTGTGAAAATCGTAGAGGAGACTTTTTTCTATTATCCTGTAGACGTTTTCACTCTGTAATCTCAAGTCCAGTGTGAAGTTCAAGCTGCAGGCAGTCTTCTTTTTGTTGCTACAACGTACTAGATGGCCGGTTGAGCAAACAAGCTCATTTTTGGAATCACCTTTGTTCAAGTTATCAAGCGACTATTTAAAGTTCAATATTAATGAATCCATAGCCCCTAGCCGAGCAAAGAGAGAGATGAGCATCGAAATTGAAACGTGATTTTATTTCCGCTCTGCATTGCACTGGGAAGGCCTTTGGAAACTGGGTTCAGTATTGGAATAGCTTTTCCTCAAGCTATACAATTCTTGCTTCACTTCTAGTGGAGAAGTTCTAGTCAGCAAAAAGGGTGGGCTGCATCTCAACGCTCATAATGCGCAAGTGGAATTCGGCGATGAATATGATTATCGGAGAGCTTTTATCATGTAGTGGTACAAAAATCCAGCGACTTCGTACCATGTTCGAGGATTTGAAAATTAAATCAAGAAAAAACGAAGGAGAACTGTGGATAATCGACTCTTCTCAATACGACTTTGAGGGAAAGCATATTTCCACAAAGTATTGGCCGAATGAATTAGATATCAACTTCGTAATAGCTCATGAATGAAAGAATGCACACTGTTTGTACGTTGTTAATAATATTTGTACCAAATTCTATTTCGTTGATTTAACTTCTTTTGATGGTACAAATTCGATTGTATTTATATGATGCAGAAGAAAATTATTCCCATTATATTGTCGGTACAACTAACATCTTTTTGAAAAAAATGCTTCTTTTACCTTATTTTCACTTCAATTTTTTTCTAAATGTAAAATTTCTAAGTTTTAGAGCTCGTGAAGGTGTTCCAGCTGCACTCGTTCCCATAAAATTTCTACGAAGACGTTCCATGTCGCAGTTAACGCTCAAGCGGTTTAATTCGATTGAGAATCTAGACATTGCAGCCTCGTGTTCGCAGTTAGCTAATTTAGATCAGAATCGCAAGCAATTGGGTGTTCTTTCTCCATTCAAGTAATCGCCGTCTGCAAAAGTTTTTGGCTGTCTGAGATTTTGGAATAATACTTGTTTTTTTTTCTAAGTTTGATATACCTTTATAGTCTATGGATTTTTGCCTTGATCGTATCTCATATGTAACCACCTTCATATTAATAGCATTTAATTTGACTTTTTTCGACCAACTTACATGCTCACTAGAAATCCTAGTCCCTTTATTATCCATAAGATCTTCAGTGGTTTCTTTCACGTACATCTATCTCACTGCTTGGGATTACATCTGCTCACAGGCCTTTCTTTGTGATAGCCTGTATGTACGTCAGCACTATATATTGTTGACTGTCACTTTTTCAATTGGTGACAGTTGTTTATATGAGAAAATAAAGCCAGCATGTGTGGTACTTGAATTTGTTTACACAGAATTTTTTCCAGCCATGAATTTATAGGCGCATGTGGCTCTATGACTAGAGGTGTCCTTCGAAACACACGAGGTCAGTGGTGCGATTCTGCGCCTAAGGCTCCTAAAAATCATCCATATGCACGGGGTCGGCGAATTAATACCAGATTTGTCTGGGGGTATAACAGCACTGACTTGACATATCGGTAGGCCACCGCGAGTCATTTTAAGAACCAGATATGCATTCAGTGACCTCCTACATTATTCGATGAAGTCGAATGCATGACACATCCCTCGAAGATTGATCAACGGAGGGCTCTTTTCTTTTCTTGGCTTTATGTGTTATGTCTGTCTTCACAAAATACATATATCATATATCACATACATCACTGGCAACGGTGTTCTGGAGTTGATAAAAGACAATGTCTAATTTGATAGAGGGCATTGAGATGACAAGCAGGCGCTGAGCAGAAATCGTTCCATAGAAATTCGAAAAACGTGACGAAATTCTGGAGCTGAATCAGAAAAGTTCATTTTTTCGCATCCGGTACCGTATCCTGTAAATTTTTCTTCCTGCTTTGAATGCATAACGGTGTGAATGAGGGAAATGGATTCTCAGATTTCAGGAAATTGTTGTTAGACAAGAAGAAAAATTGTGCTGCCTCTGCATTTCACATTAGACAAGTCGTTGTGAAGCATATTTGGAATTGAGGTCAGGTAATAGAGTTTTTTTCATAGGTCACTTTTTGATCCCTATATGATTACGGATAGTAATTGTGCGATATGGAAGTTAGCTCGCACTTCGTATTCTAGGCGATAATGCTCGCTTTCTAAACGATAATTGTAACAACATGGACAAGTTTAGAATAGAATGGAAAAGTGAAAAGGTATTGGAAATTTATTGAAGTTGGGTTTTTGTGATGAGTGCTTGCTGAGTGCTTTTCGTCCGTCAATTAGCAGAGTTTGCTAGCTGCCTAAGTCAGGTGCTGAAATCGATGCAAATTAGTCGGAACGGCCGAATTCTTTGTTAGATGTGGGGTTCATCGCATTGCATCTGTCACGGATAATTAGCCTTAGGCGCATATGCGCCGCATAGCATCAGTAGCAGCAATTAAAGCCGATGTCCTCCACCTCACTCCTAATCCAGATTTCCAACACTCACTGGACTGATTTGATGCCCATCTGGATAACCTCTCACACAGGAATTTTTGATCTGAAATGAGTAAATCTTGGAGGAGAGTCCACTTTAATAGTAATCAGCCCGTTTTTTTTCTGAACAAATTGATAGGTAGCAGGTTTTTACCTCGAAAATCGTTGATGAACTTTTTTACTATTTCTAAAAAAGCTGTTGATTGAAAGCGAATATTTTTTGAGGACATAAGCGGTGGAGACACGACTTTTTCGCTTTCTTGACACCATTCAAATCATAGATGAATTCAAAAGTGAATGATATCGCAGTTTTCGTCATTTTTACTAATTATTTTGTAACAGTTTAATCTGATAAACATGTGAACCTCCTATCTCTTTGAATGGAAATTTGAATGATTTGTACTTTCCAAACAAAAACCAGAAGGATTATAGACAGGAAGATTGAAACTATTCTCAACATACACAGTAAACGTTTTGGCTATTAATCTTTACTCACTAAAAATGACGAGAAACATTATCATCGTTCCCTCTTCTTCGTGATTGTTTCAGCTACTACTAACATGGACTTCCACAGACTTTCCTTATTGTGCCTTTCACGAGGTTTGGTAACAGCCGCAAAACATCGACTGAAGAGTAGACGTGCAACACGTATCATTTCAGTTGACAAGCATTGTGGCATCTTCTCACTCTGCTACTCTTAGTAGGGGGCGTGTGATACTGATGAGATGGGCGAGGACCGTCGAAACGCTGTTGTTCCCTTTTCACCATACTGAGCAGTTAGTCTGCCCATCTAGAAGAAATGCAAATTGATTCAGTAGAAACGTTCAGGATCAAACTCTCGCTATTTTTACATGTTATCGCTATCGTCGCGTGTGATACAGTGGTTAGAGGTGCTCTGCGTCGCACACGAGGTCAATGGTTCAAAAGCTTAAATCTCAAGCTAGCGCGGTACTTAACTGATTTTTCGAAAAGACTCTTTTATAGCGCTAAACAAATCATAATTGTTTCATATGGGCTTCGCAATTGAACTATTATCCCTCTGGAAGAACGAAAAGCACACGAACGTGTGGATAAATCTTTTAATATTAGAGTCAGATGTTTGAATCGGAGTTTCTTCCAAAAAGGAGAAACAGTACCTAATCAGATACGCCGCACTTAGGCGCCACCGATCGATGTTCGCACCGTCCCCTCTGCTCTCCCTCCACCCCGCTGCCCGTGAATTGGCCAAAGAAACATCTGCTCGCGGATGTGAATCAATCTTATTTTCCTGTTACGTTGCATAGAAACAGTCTTTTCGACATATTAGCATAGCGTTGGAATCAGTAAACTTTACGCTATTAAATGATTGTTAACAGTCTAAAGAAAACCTGTGTACTGCTAGAAGTATGCGCGTGTGAAACATACTTTTTATTGAATTTTCAGCATCATGAAAATCTTTCTGAAAAATTGGCTATGTACAGTGCTAGCTTGACATTTGAGCTTTCTACTGACTACTAACATTCTTTATGAAAATTTCCTATTTAGCGTAGGAGACAGGCTTGAAAAACTGTGCTAAAAAACGGTAAATTACCCATTGAAGCCGTGAAACAAGTGCTTTAAGCAATGAGAAATCAGAGACCAGTTGAGAATAATTAGAAAACTATAGATTTAAACTTATTTGAAATATATTATAATATCTCGACCAACGAAATTTTGTAAGAATTAAATGTTCTGGAGCTGGGGGAAGAGGCGAGATTGGACAACGCTTACAACCAAAAGTTTCAAATATTTGCTATCTAACCCCTAGCACTAATTTGCCATGATTGTCATTTTTAGGTGTTTTCTGAGATACGTTTTCGAAATAAACAGAACTTCCCACTCTACTAGTTCCGTTTGTTGATATTTCAAACGACATTCTATTCGACTGTTCTCTGAGACCTCGCTAAAAAGAGTATCCTGATAACATTTTCGAAGCTTTTCGTGAGTTCTGATTTGGCACTTTTGAGTGCTAGACGTACGTGGCTTTCATGTGAAGCATCATCAGTACCACGTTGCATTCGAACAGGAAAGTATTGCTAAATTTGTTTTTTCGGACATTGAGCAATCGATTGTTATGTAAAGTCAAATGATCTTCCCACCGGGCGTGCAGTGCAAGATGTTCGGCTCCGATTCCCTTACATGTAGGGACTCAGTTCAACCGAAAGGCATGTGCTACTGATAAGGCTTGACATGAAAGCCGAAACGTACGTCTAGCCCTTATAGTGTCATATCAGATCTCATGGAAGGCCAAAAATATGTGATCAGGCTTTTTCCAAGGTTAGTCCAACGACGCTAGCAAGATGAGAGAGTATTCCTATCGAATCTATTGTTTTCGTAAATCACAAGCGAATTTATCCATTTAAGATGGTAGTGATGGATGTAGTGACTTTGATTTACTTTAATAGTAGTGGATAAGTCGTTCAGTCAAAGAATCCGTTCTCAACATTCTGATTAAAACTGTGTTGGTGACATTAATCGATTTTTGACCGGCATGAATAGTTAATTAATAGAATTTTGAATGGGAAGAATCGCAATGCGTCCACGTGAATTCTATCACTTTTCGCTCAGCTTGAACGAATCAATTAGAGCGCTATTTCTAATGTGTACGCGTCTCAGTTCATAATATCCGTGAGATCCGCCGTTTCTCAAGGAAGCCAGTAGAACGACTTCTGCTATCTAGTTCTCAGAAAGAAAAAAAAGAAGAAAAATAGAACTTCTTGTAGAAAAATGGTCACTTGAATGACGCATTTGAAAGACTGTTCAGTCGTGCATGGGCATTACAGCATCCATACCGGGAGTAATATGTTATTGATGTTAGGATATTGGACGCATTTTCACTCAAAAACAAGCGTCAAGTAGTCATACATTCGCGTTTAGTTTATTCACTTCTGATGCATTTGGATTCTAACGGCTGATATAGTCGTTTCCTAGTGATTGCGTTGCTTTAGACCCATGTATCAACAGCAGTTAATTCTGAATGGGATCGTTCGTCCGATTAGTATAGGGGATGTGTTTGTGCATCTGAAACACAACTTGACGATACTATTTGACAAGTCTAACTCAATTCATCAGTGTTCATTAATTCATTCTATTGATAGGCGCGCCACGATGGATTGTTTCATCGCAAACACCCCCATAGGGCCCTCCTGGACCCACTCGTCAACGTCGTTCATTCGTCCTCTCACTAATTATACCCCTTCGAGGGCTGTCCATCCCACAGTGTAAGGTCTGTCTTAATTCCATAATCACAAAGGTAATGGTAGCTCAACTTACGTGGAATCAAACCGTACCGTATCAACTAATATTGCTATAAAAAAACACTCAAACTCTTCACCGATCTTATTTTGCCTTTCCTCCCTGCAATGATTGATTTTCAACGGCAAAATACGAATGAAATGTGGTCACAAAAATGATAAAATATTGGTCAGGACATATAACCTGGTGTATACGGCGTGTACTCGAACCACGGCTATCCACTCTTGTGCTTCGAGAGTTCGTGTTGCACTATCAAGTCCGTTGGTTTGCGTTTATCTCACCCATATTCGCCGTAATAGTTGGTTGTCAACAATTATCGGTCAACCGAATGATCTGGGGCAAGGGAATCGCTATTAAACCCAGTCAAGCTGAAACCGCAGTCTTGTGGTTATGTTTCACCGCCATTATTTCTTTTGGTGGGCTGACTATTGAAAGTTCTGTATTTTTGAATTAACATTTCCAGATTTATTTCCCATATTGGATTTCGGCTTTTACATCATCCGTGAGCGGTCCGTTGATTTTCTTCCCACTTCTGCTTCTAATTTAGGCCTAACATCATCTCCGAATCATAAATAGGACGGTCCGGCCAACGATCCATCGCCGGAATCCATCCCTTGGAATCGACGTCGTGAAGATTCGAAAACGCCCTTTCAAGGTCACGTCAGGAAACTAAGGAATATCGTATAAACGACCATCAATACTACCATTTGGAATTGTGCTGGGGTCCACACAACTAGCGAAGACGGTACATCTAAGTGTCTAAGCATTTCCCATCTCATGTTTTGTACGCTCGAACACATGAGGCCATATAATTTTTGTACTGCCACCATAATCCTTGAAAGCCTACTATGTTTTGGGCAATTTTTGGAAGTGTTTTAAGCAAAATATTTATTAAATAAGACTGCATTTGAGAACAACTAGGAAGAAAATACGAGGAGAGACATGGAATATGTTTTTGTTCTCTGTAGCTATTTTGTGAGAAATAGATTTCTATTTTTTCATCAAAATGCACAACATACTTGCCGAAGCTTGGATCAAAATTGCGCTAGTGCAAAGCAATAATTTGGTGATTTGGCTACTTTGCTGCGATGTGCAGGACAGAATGATGTCGTGGGAAAACGAGCAGAGATGATTGGGTGAAGGTCATAAATCATTTCTCATCATCCAGTCATCCTTGAATCGGTACAGCCTCCATTTTCATCATCAAGGTATAGAAATCTCAAAGTACAAAGAAAACAAATGATTAGCGTAGGTTTTCGATTTGCTGGCGAGCAATGATCTAAGTTTTATAACCATGTGTACTTGGGTCGATACGCGCTTTCGTACTCTTTCAAAATGTACTGATTTTGATACATAAATCACTTAATTGACCAGTAATTTTGCTTTCAAAACTTTGCCTTTTCTTAGCCTTAAATTTCTCAGGTGATCGCAGAAAATAGTTCGACGCCCCTATAATGTAAGCTGATCAGAAAATAAATCTGAAAAGGTGCGTATGAAAATTGCATACAAAGGAGGCAATTTGAGTGTTAGGAAGCCACGTGTTTTTCCTTATCATAAAAAAGTTAATAGGACTATCCCCTTTAAAGCAATAGGAATTAACTCATGAAAACTTTCTTGGAGCTCATTTTCAACGTGGGGTACGGGGTGTAATGAGAATTTACTATATTCAAGATTTAATAGAATCAATGCGAATCCAACATTACATATATGTTGACGAGAGTATAAGACTAAAATTGAATGGGAATATTTTGATTGAGAACATATGTTTGAGTCGAGATATTGATTGGAGATTTTGAGTGTGTTCTGAGAATCGTAGAATTTTATTTGTTTACGAGCAACACTCAACATTAACTGCCATTTCTCTCATGTTGCTACCCCTGATGCTTATTGCCTACATAATAAGATTAATTACGTGATATATTAGCTGATCGACAAATGACTATAACTCGGTATCGTGTTTTTAGTTGCTTTCAGCATCGCTAATAGCTCATAGGTGAAGCTCAACCACCTTTTATCTTCCGAATGTTTTCCTTAAAGAAGAGCCCCATTAGTGATTCTGTCCTAGCTCTTTCGGCTATGCATAACCAAAGTACTTTTCGTATATTAATTCGATATTCGTCGAGTTGTTTGTTGACGACGAGCTGTCAATTGCTAAGGGTGAAGAGCATGAACACCTATTCCTTGCGATTACTTCTTTTCATTCAAGGCTTAATAAGGGTAGCCTTACGCTTGACAATCTAATTTTTATGACGTCTTTTCTAGACGGAGCTATGGTGTTTTGTAAACATATGACTTTAATATTCCATTTCCTATTTGTTCTTTGAACTGATAAACTTCTTCAATAACAGTTAAGGCTTTAAATCTCACTGTTTCTAACTTGTTCATTTATTTGAAAAAAAGCAGTGTGCATTGATCAGTAGCAATTTATTTCGTAAAGATTTCAAGACAATAAATTCCATATAGGCGTCCGCATAAATGTCTGAAAGTAATGGATGGCATCAGAGGTAAATCACCATATCTCAGCTTACAATAAATCTTATCTATTATGACGGTAACTGTTCGAAATATTAAGTCGTTAACAGTAGGTTATAGTTTTTCTTATGAGTTCGTCTACTACAGTGCAGTGAATTCACCATTGTATCGTTGGTGTATTCCAATTTCGCACTCGGGAGTTCCAAAATTCTGACTCTCGACTTAGTCGAGTTAGTTAGTTTTTCCAGTATCTGAGTTCTGGACGAACTCATGGAATATTCAAGAGCAATGACAGAGCGGCAGCCTTGGTGGTGTAGTGGGTACCGCGCGCTCCTGGTACAGGTGAACGCGGGTTAAAGTCTCGTCTGGGGTTCGATGTTTTTCGTTTGTTATACATATATCTGCATCTAACTCTGCATATATACATATATTGTATGTATATGCATATATAGATATAGATACAGATACTGATACATTGTTATGACGCTGTTTTGAAAAAGAGGAAAATAAAGAACTCTCGTTGATTGAACAATATTTTCAGAAACTATAGACGCTTAGGACGAAGAACACAAGTTTCATCTGTAAGGTTGTCTCAGCTCTGTTCTGTATTTAGCCGCTCACTTCTATGCAACACTTGTTTTCGGTACAGATAAATGGACTTCATGAGTTAGCTTCGTCAAGGCAACAATTTCCGTTCAGCGCCATGGAGAAGATTGTTATTTAAAAAACGCTAACAGATTCCATTGTCTGACTTTCTGTGAAGGTGACTGTTTTGAAATTCTAACAACTCCGCTCATGTGTAGCATCAAATTTCTGCGTAAATTCTCCCATGTTTCGTGCGGACATTTTTCCACGATATGAACGCGATCTCACCGCAATTCCAATTGTTCTGAACGTCAGAACTTGTGATTTTATGCTACTGTCGTTATATTCGATATTAACGTCCCTCCTGGGATTAAGGTATCGATTTAGCAACTCGTATTCGATCAACATTTTCGTCGTCATCTTTATGAAATACTAATTTTTTATCAGTGAATTTACATGTGGCCATAATGAAACTCTCTCTACATTGTTTCTGAAAGATCAACTTCCTCTGTAATCACATGTAACATCAATTATCGAATTCTTTTACCACGGTGTCCATAAAGAGAAATTTTCTCCATCAAACAAGAGTTTTCTTTTCATCCTTTTTCTTGATTAAATGCGCATAAATGAATGCATTAACTAAACTGAATAAGTAATGAGTGCGCTTTTATAACTCTAAATTTTTTAGAATTTGAATGACCTTTTAGTCTAAACGATTTTCCAAACATGATGCAGCTTTTAATTGATAATATTTGCAAAATTGTAGATGTAAGTTATTACTTATGCGAGGGAGGATAGCTGAGTGATGCAGTCTATCAGAAAGAAAGGTATTGATTCGAATTCCTCTCCAATACTTTTCCGATCACGTGGGAATGCCTTAGCTTTGCTACCTTGTAAATTGCGTGGACAGTCGTCCCGCTCAGCATTCTACGACGTTCAAGAAGAGGCAATTTATGAAAAAGCAGTCAAAGCAACACGTAAAATGTCTGGAGACATTTGTGAAAGAGGAATACGAGGAAAAAAAAATGTAGTGCAGTAATTGTTGTGGTCTTCACAGTATTTAAGATCATGGGTCACGTAAAATAAAATGAATCTTTTATAGATTTAGTCGTTGGCTGGGTACTTATTTTGAGCCACATCCATCACTCCGCGATTACTCAGCTGATAGCAAAACTGTCTTCCCCGCGTACAACTCACACTTAGTTATCACATTACTTGCAAAAATTATTCTGGAAAACGAAGAAAAACCTCCTGTCTTCCTCGCTTTTCCTCTTTCCCTTCCTCCCTCCCTTTTGTCTCCATATTTCTAGATTCGCCTGCTCTTCTGTCCTTTTAACTCTATCTGGCTTTTCTTATCTATAAACTAATGACTACCAACGGGAACTCTATCCTCTAACTTATTACGTAGAACTGTTGTCGTGCGTGGAGCTGCAATTATTTTGATGTCGAATTGAAAAGTGCTCTATATGCACATTAGTTCTCAGTAGGATTCAATCATCAATAGTAAAGGATGAAGCGTATGGCGCTGATCATTACCTAAGAGTATTGAGTGTTGAGCAAAAGTACGACCTCAGACGGGAGTCGAATCCGCATTTCATGCTATCCGGGGACGCGTGCTACTGCACCACCGAGGCACAACTGCCCGAGCACTCATTCTTCAACATCTCTATGTAAGCTGTCAGTCACCAACCTTCAACAGGTTTGGTCGGATAAGCGATTTCGTTTTATAAACCCAGTTGAGCTGACAGCCATTGTAATAACTATAACGCGAAATTCTAGTGATTTACTGCCTTTTTCGCAGTGTTGCGATGTTTCATATATAACTGAGAGATTTGAGTGGTAAACAAAAATACGACCTTATCATTACGTGAAAGATCCACCATGCATTTCACTCCATTAATATCAGAGCTTGATCGAATACTTGCTTAAGCTATAACTTTGACTCATAGAATCCTTCCAGTGAACCAGCTCCTTGTTTTGCTGTACCAGACTAGTTTAGTACCGATCTGCCAGCCACGGCAGTAAGGAAGGCTTGCTGAGCACTGGACACAGGATTGAACCAATTACTACGCCTGCATTGCAGCGAACCTCTAAAACGCTGTACTATATGCGCCCTTCTCGAGAATAACAAGTGAAAATTTGAATATTCATGGGGAATAGAAAATTTGACGCTTCCGTTCTGGCGGCTAAGGACGTAGATGTTCAGCCAATCATCGGTGCTGCAAAGTACTTCGACATAGTTGTTTTGATATTTCGTTGCCATCACTTGAATTTTGCCATTGTTATGAAATTTGAAATCTGCAAAATCAAAAGAAGCAAACCGTCTTTTCATCTCAATGCCGACAGCCTATGGTAATGGGTTAAGTACGCTCTAGATCAGCTATTTCGGAGCTCTAGAACAATTAGCTCTCGATTATCGCGCAACACACATCAAGCCATGAACGAAGAAAGTAATAAATAGAAGGAAGTAAGACCTACACGACCTGTGGAAGATGGCATATCTAAGCATTTTAAAGTAAAGCTTCTTTAGTCATTTCTTCAGTTCCTAAGCTGTACTCGGACTCATCTCTACGTCTTTAATCACTCTTCTCCTTCGTTCTCACTGGCGTCTTTTTCAATTATGCACTCTTTCAAAACGTTACATTATCTTGAACGTACTGATGAACGTATTACCTAAAATCGACCGTAATGAAATTGTAAGTTTTTTCAATTGTGGACAGTCTGCTTCTTTGACATTTTCAGGATCTGACTGGCAAAATTTGAAAGCTAAGCACATCGACGTTATATATGGTTGAATCACAATTCAGTTCTTCAACAAAATCTTGGATATTTCATTCACTTCGAATTGACGAACTCATCCATCTGGTGCGAATTGCGTACTCACTCAAATCGGCGTGCACCCAGTTGCTCATCTCTGAAAAAATGTATCAAACTGCATGTTAGGTCGTTGCTGATGGTTCTCCATTAGAACTTCAAAAGACCAACTGATTTCATTGTTAATGCTCTAATGAGAACAGGCAGTCTTTTGTTTCTGAAAAAGATTCGACGTCCTTGATGTGACCTTGTTTTCACCTGCTTCATTTATTAGATAGAATAGGTTTTTAATGCAGTGATTCACATGAACTTCATCCACTCCAAACGCTATTACCCTCATTATGGACACTAATAATGATATTACCTCTGATCATGCCTAGAACTGTTTTTATACTATGATGATCTTAGCAAGCGAGGTTTAACACTTTGACAACGATCTGAGCTGTTATTAGCTCAGATCGCACGCCGTGTGCACGGCGACGCGGCGCGGCGGGAGTCTTTATCATTACGCTTTGCAATGGAAATACAGGAATTTGTTTGGTAATCTGAGATACTGAGGGGATATTATCGTGATTAAATGATAAATGGAGCAGAACAGAATTCTATAAAAAGTTTTATGCTAGAGAGAATGCCTATATATCAATAATCGTCTATGTTTCAAGAGGAAAAGCACATTATTGTGAAAGGAAACAGACTTTTAGCTGTTATATAACTTCCTTTCTTTCTTTTTATCCATGTTTTTAGTCATTCGATAGCTCGAAAAAGGCCTATTCTCCCACTAAATTTGCTTTGTAATATGACGTTTATCTTACTTCTGATAACGAAATTCCCTTTAGTGACTATAAGAATCCCCACTTCATTGGAAAATTACCACTGCGTCACTGTAGCCCGCTGCGCTCGCCGCGCGACGGCGCCGCGTGCTGCGCAGGATTTCAATGTCGCTATCAACGTGTTAGAATTTTGACGAGTGCTCAAAATTTCCAATAACGTCATAAATCAAATCATCCGAAACAAACTACTTGTTAAAGGATGAAGCTCGGGAGAAAGCCGAAACGTACGTCTACCATTAGAGACGTCATAGCGGACCTCTGAAAGGCTCAAAAATTTCAATCAGACTAAATTAAATTTTTAAGCGGGTCTCAAAAAAGCCGACTAAAGGTAATGTTTAACACTGTCTTTTTTTCACTCTTTGAGAGTAGAGTACAACTCAGCTGTATGCTCAACATGTTCGGTAGATAGCACTTTTGATGAGACGGACCGCATATGGATGAGGGTTAAAACTTTCGATCTTGATCAAATTTTTAGTGATTTATTCCCTTCGTTATGCATCGTAGAGATTACTCAATACATATTTGCCTTATTGCCTAACGACATTTTCTATAATATTGAGCTGGCACGACGTTAGTATAAAAATATTTATTCGGCTAACGTCTCGACGTCTCCGTGTTCTTTAAAGTAGTACTGATCCTAGTCGATTGCTCACAGGTGCCGCCCTTGCTATGTTGGTGTACGTTTTCATCGAATACGATTCCAAAATCCAGTTTCACTTGCTCTTTTATACATGGCAGACGTCGATATGTTGTCGCGATTCAGTACGATGTCTCAATGTGTTCCACAAGCATAAAGATGTTTTGATTCAACTTTTTGCTTTTGTACCTAATTAATTTATTGTATTTTTATTTGTAATCCATTTGGTGTGACATTGTTAAATACTATTATTTTATCAAGGAGAGGCGTTGGGGTTTTTCGGGCGCACCATAGATTATTAAGTAAAAAAATTTTGGTTATACCTCCATAAATGTGATATAAATCATGAGCCTTGCATAAACTTCGTGATTTCTTAGGGGTAGAGAAATTGATTTCTCCTGGAGATGGGATCGAATCGGAAACCATACATGTGTTTCAGGGCGTCTTTAATTATTGTGCTACACACAGCACAAACAAGAATCAGTGTACTAATTCAGACATTAGTAACTTTCACGTGTAAGTAATTTTGCAAATCCATGGAATACGCTTAAATGCCCCGTCTTATTTTTTCCACAAGTTGCAAATCTTCTTATGGAAACTTCCAACTCAAAGTGACGATGCACGTGTTTTACATCAGATTCTAATTCTTTTCTTACGATAAATAGTTGAAGTTGAGAATGTATGGAATGAATTCACAGAAAGTGATTTTATCCAAAACCCAAGATATCATAGGACACTTTAAGTAATCAAAGGAGCTGTTCAATGGTGCTTCTTGTTTTTTTTTTCGGGTTAATCTGTTTTTGATTTCAACAGAGAAGACTATAACAAACAGAATGGCATTACGTAAATACAAATGTGAACAGATAGTTGTGTCTGCTTATCTTCAATGAAATTATGTTATGTTAAAAGCATTCAAGAATGCCTTAAGTTAAATTCCAGTTAGATGTGGTTAACTAAAGGTGTGAAAAATCGTTTTCAAGATATAAAAAAGCAAAAAAAAAATCAATTTTCTTTCATTTTCCGCGTTCCTAGAGGATCTTTGTTATTATATTTCAAATAGACATTCGTGTCTGAAGAATTATTGGTTGGTTGTTGGTTTGAGAGAGGAGGGACAGACGATTCGAATGCAATTCTTCATGAGCATTCATCACTACACTGGAGTCTATCTAGTGTGAAGCACATCTTCGTTACACAATCGGGTCAATAAAACTTATATTTTTCATATTATAGCTTTATTTTGAGTGTTTTGTCAAGACCACTCAAATTTCAATAGATCCTTCTATTCCTATTTGAGCCAACTTTTCATGGTAAGGGCTCTTGTACAGCCCGATACACGTGTTTCGTCCTTACAGACTCGTCAGTCGGGCGGAACCCGTCGTCTTTCAATCTTTTTACTAGCCAGTCCTCTCGGAAGTCTGCACCCCCTACAGAGAGGTATCGAAAACGAACGATTCATAGTGTATGTCAAGTGAAAATGTCACCGAACTTGAAGTGTTTTACTCTCGATGGCTCTTTGGCTGGTATCTTTATCAAATTATACCTTGATTTCGTCCGAATATATTTCGCCACGCATCTCCCTCTTTGAGGGATCACGCCCGCTTAGTCGCAGGGGCACGTGGCGCGTGGGGATAAACGCGAACCAAAAGCGACCGTGTTCTTCCCAGGAGTGCCGATTTCACAAAACTCTATTTCTACGAGTCAAGTCGGTCAAAAGCTTGCATTCAAATGCACGGCAAGTGCATGAGGGGCGGTTAGGAGTCGCCTTCAACAAATAAGCTCCTCCCGCTCCTCCGAGAGAGACTGGCAGGCTATTCGTGAGTACCTAGTCGCAACGTTTAGAGCCTAGCATGCTGTACGTTAGGTATCAAAATGCCAAAAACAGTAACAAATATGGGCCTCGTTGCCCTGACTCCGAAAGAGCCCCTGGTACGGCAGCGCCAGGTAGGACGAGTACGGAGAGGCTGCTAAAATCTCAGAGCCAAACTAGGCTGCCAAGATCGAAACGTACTCAAAATGACGATCTGTACCTACAATGCAAGAACCCTTACTCACGAATTCGCTGCAGAAGATCTATTGATTCAAGCAAGAAGAATAAGGTATGACGTCATTGGGTCGGCTGAGACGAGAAGGCGCCATCCTTTTCACGCTGTTTATGACACCAGGGAAGAACTGTTCGTTGGTACATGCGATCGCAGAGGTGTCGGAGGCGTTGGCGCCCTCGTCGAATTGAATTTGACCGTAAACATCGATTTATTTGAACAACTAACAACCCGTATTGAGCGATTACGGTTGAAACGATGTGGTTCTATGCCGGCTTTGACCATCTTCGTTGCTTACGCACCAACATCAAGTCATGGTGAAGATGATTTCGAAGCGTTGTATATGGATCTCGAAAAATTTTTCAGAGAAGATCATACATATTTTAAGGTCATTGTCGGAGATTTTAACGCGAAAATAGGACTCAGAAGAACGTCTGAAGAACGTCACATTGGAACCCACGGACTAGAATGGAATGAACAGGGTGCGAGGTTATCTAAGCTTATTATGACGACTCAAACCATCCATGGTAACTCACAATTCGAAAAGCCTCACTCTCAGCGATGGATGTGGGAGTCTCCTAATAGAAAAACCATATCGAAATAGACCACATCTTAGTTAGTCGAAGGTTTTGCCTGACCGATGTCGCTGTTGTTCCTAAGTTCTACACGAGATCAGACCATCGCCTCCTTCGCACAATCTTCGGTTTTTCGCGGAGAGTAGAGAAAGCTGCTAAATTTAAACAACAAAGTCCGAGAACTTACCTAAACTGGACATAATCAAGTCATTGGTTGGCTCCTGGGAAGATACCGTTGTCGACACATCAACGAAGAAAACGGTCGTCTTGTTGAATATTTTCACGTTAGCGCTGAGAAAGCCAAGAGTCCTAAAGTCACGATGAGACTCGAGCTGATACGTTAACGTGAAATCGCACGAGCTACAGACAATGAAACCTTACATCCGATCTTGGAAAGCACTGCAGAGGAGCGGTAGGAGAAGATAGACGAGCAGCAGTTATGGCAGAAGCTGCAGAACATGGGAAGAGCACCTCCAAAGCCCAACTAGGCTTTGCCAATCATAAGACCAAGATGATTGCACTCCGATGCCCTGATGGTACACTTACAGCCTCCAGAAGGGCAGTGGAGGAAATCATCTAACACTACTACTCGGATCTCTTCGCTAGCCATGTCCTCTTGCTGTCTTATAAATTGAAAGAAGATGAATATGTCGTTCTACCGGTGCTTCCCTCCAAAATGCGACATGCTATATCGTCGGTGAGGAACAGAACAACAACACCCGGTCCAGACAGGATTAGACCAGAACACCTGAAGAATCTACTGCCAGTTCTCAGTAACACCCTGGCTCGGCTCTTCACTCGCTACCTGTCAGAATGTAAGGTTCCCATTCGATGGAAAACCATCAAGACCGTAATGCTATTCAAGAAGGAAGAGCTTCACGACATAGGCAACTATCGCCCAATCTGCCTGCTGTCCGTTGTCTATAAACTCTTCACTCGAGTCATCCTGAAAAGGATTGACAGAACACTGGACAAAGGACAGCCATACGAACAACCAGGGTTCCGAAAAAGATTCTAGTACCATAGATCACATCCACACGATCACAAAACTCATTGAAGTTTTACAAGAGTACAAGCAATCACTTCATCTCACTTTCATCGATGTGAAAGAGGCCTTTGATTCAATGGAAACAGAAGCGGTTGTAGAGGCTTTGGATAACGAGGGCGTCCCTACTCGGTACATAATGATCCTTCATGAGCTGTATTAAGATTTCACGACCAAAATATCTCCATTCTACAAGAATATCACCATCGACGTAAGAAGAGAGGTTTAACAAGGCGATATAATTTCGCCTAACTTATTCGCTGCCACTCTCCAAAACGTCATGCGAATGTTAAAATGGGACGATATGGGAGTGAAAATTCATGGTCGGCAATTAAACCGCTTCAGCTTTGCTGATGATATTGTCTTCATCACAAAACATCAGCCAAGCGGAACGAATGTTGTTCGATTTCGACCGTGGAGGATGGTCTTCAACTAAATTAAGCAAAACGATGTTCATGAGGAACGGATGGGTTTTGTGCCCCATTCACGCTCAACGGAACCAAATCTCCGAATGCTCCAGTTGAGTCTATCGAGGTCATGAAATTAATTTGGTGAACGACCTAGCTCCAGAGTTGAGCAGGAGGAAACGAGCGACTTGGGGAACGTTTAAGAGCATCGAAGATGTAGTGAAGAGAACAAAGAACATCCGACTTCGTGCCCACCTTATCGACTCTACAATTATCCCTCTCCTTACGTATGCAGGAGAAATCTGGTCGCTACGTAAGCAAGATAAAAGATCACTTGGCGTTATTGAAAGCACAGTTGAAAGGTCGATGCTAGGAGTATTCCGCATCTCGCAAATGAGAGAAAAGATCCGAAGTTCCAACCGTCAACGATCGAAGATCGAAGAGGCCGTTCTACACGCCAAGATATAAGAAATAAGGTAGGCGGGAGAGATGATGCGCTTCAGCGACAACCGATGGGCGAGAGCCGTTATCGAGTGGAATTCTCGGGACATCAAGCGCTCTACAGGAAGACTACCGACCCATTGGTCCGATTTCTTCACGAAAGGTATAGAAGAAAGATGCTCATCGAATCCCTAGAGCGAGTAGGACCCAGTGGGCTACTCTTGCACGCGATAGGGAAAATTGGAAGTGTTGCTGGTACCCGCTCGAGTCACTCGACGATCAGCGGGACGACAGATGACACAGGTGATGTATCTTGATTTCGAGTGTTTTCTTAAGACACGGTCAGATTTCGATAAATCTCTCCATTATTATTTAAGCGAAACGAACGGAACACGTGTATTGGGCTGTACAAGAGCCCTTACCAGACCACATGACATGCTCGCTCAAATAATAATAAAATGATCTTTTTCACTTAATTTCTCTTGAATTTCGCTCACCTCTTTCTATGGATTAAACCAATTGGATCTCGTTATGATCGAGTGCTTGAGTTTTCCACTCTTTTGGAAGTATTGGAAGGACAAGTGTGACTTATTAAACGTTGTTTAACGCATAAAGGGCGATTTGGACGAATACTTCAAATGTGGCGACACCGCTTGACGATTTGGACGTAAAGTGTCCACCATTAGATTGATGGGTTATAGAATTTGGCTTTACTGTGTATAAAGCATGTATAAAGCACTGTATTATCAGAAAGAGAATGTCCGTAAAGAAAATTTTCTCTACTCGCCGTTCCGAAGAGAGCCGTAGAACATGGCGCATCCGTAATGTACCTACGGTGAATCATTTAGTGCCTTGTGACATACTTGTCGTCATCGTTGTTTGTGATAATGACTTTCGTGGGCTATCACCGTTATTTAAGAGAACGCACACGCAGATATGCTCATCTTCTCTGAGAATGTGTTCACCAATATTTTGATAATTTCATTTTTATTTTTACTTTTTATTGATCCATCTTCACAGAATATTTCAACTGCATTTGATGAATGAATTATTCACCTTTTCATTTTTGTACGGATTTCTTCGGATTTTTTTGTGAAGACAAATCAATGAAGTATCTGAAAAAAAGGTTTCATTCTTGCTACTTTTCGGTTTTGAAAGAAAAAATGAATATTCGATTTCGTTCGCTCTACAAGATTTTTTCATAGGAGTGTTGGATATCATTCGAAGCTTGAATCTCTGGCTAGTGCGTTGAGTAGTCGATTTATCAAAACACTTATAACGCTGTACAACCCAAGATAAAATTATCTTACACACGACCACGCGTTTTTTTCTTAACTCGCTTATATTTCGCTCATCAAAATTCCTCCCATAGAGTGCTAGTACTCTTTTGAAAGCACAGGTCTCTAAGAACTCAGAAATGTGTTTGCTTTTTGGAAAAGCTCTTCTGATAGGGCTGTAGGAAAAGTTTCTGTTTACACCTCGCTGAACAGAGCGCTTTTTTTGGACTAATAGTAATAATTCGATAGCATAAAATTCAAAAAAATCCCATGCTGTGCTTATTGTCTGAAAAGACCGACTCACTGTAGTGTAATAGGGAAAACAAGATTGAGTGTCGCATATTCGGCGGCTTATTTTTCGACTAACCTGCGGGCGGAGAGGAGGGGATCGATCGATGAGCTGACGGGTTAGACACGTAGGGTGCAACTTATTATTCAATTGGGTATCTTTTCTCGGCATTAGAGGAAACTCCATGTGAAACGATTGGCTCAGATATTGCGAGAATTGCCCCACATGTCCATATGAGTTATACGGTGATAAAACATAATGCAAGCAGCCGATGTAAAGCACAATTTCATTTTGGATTTTTCTGCTCTATAAAAAACTGTTTTGATAGGCCGTTCACGTTCGGCTCTAGCCAGAGATTCACGATTTAAGACGATTACTAACATTGTAAAAATGAAAAGAAAAGCTCAAGAACTATCTTTATTTAAAGCTTCACTAAGTTCATATCTTTTTCGCGACGATTGTCTTTCTTTTCGGTCGATGGGTTTTCTAGGTTGCTTGTGGCTGGCGTTTCGGCAAACGCCTTCTTCAGAGTAGAAAGTATTGTTCATTGTAACATTACTTATATGACTATGTATTGTGGAAAAATGAAATCTAGAGCATAATAAGCGATAACTTATGCAAGGGAAACCCTTTACCTTGTGATCTAGTCTAGGAACTACCTATGTTAGCGCAGGGTGACGTATGAACCCCCCCCCCCATGTCACTAGGTCAAATTAGTGATAGGTGTCAACTGAAACCTAGACTAAAAGATCGCTCTGAGATAAGGTGCTATGTGGTTGGTTATGTTGACGCACTCTACCTTTTTGTTCATTTGCGGGTTTCTGGAATTGATCCAGAAGGCTTCAAGGGTTTTTCGCTCCGATGTTTTCGATTCGTGCCCTAGGATTTAAGTACTACCTCGAAGTCATCATCGTTGTGCCTTTGTATCCTGTGTGTGCCTAGAGGCTTATTTGGGTCTTTCTTTTTGCTTTCCCGTCTAAGTGTTCTTCTATGCGGATGTGAAGTGGTCTGCCTGTTTCGCTCATGTATTCGTCACCACATGTCTTACAAGAGATTAGGTATATTGTACCTACACTCATGCAGTCGCCGTCTCTACCGCTGGGCAAATAATGCAGTCTTTGTATTATACAGACGGTCATACAAGCGATAAAATGAACCTAATGACATGCGGGCGAATTCAGACGTCACCCTGCGCTAACAACATAGGAAGTCCCTAAACTAGGTCACAAGCTGAGTGTTTTCCCTGGATCAATTGTAGTTTATTATTGCTCTAGATTTCTTTCGTTTCGAATGTTTTTTAAGACTACAGCTCAGATATCGATATGCCATAAAATCATTTTTGAGCCACGCATGTCGTGTGGTTTGTTAAAGATAGGCTGACTTATAGACTCGATACACGTGTTTCGAGTTTGCGGTCTCGTCAATCGGGCAGTTACCCTTTCTCGTCTTATGCCAATGCCTATAAGTCAGCCCATCTCAACACACCACATAACATGCGTTTATCAAAAATGATTTTTTGGTTCTAGATTTCACTTTTTCACAATACATAGTCAGATAAATAACGTTACAATGAAGAATACGTTCATACTTTGAAGAAGGCGTTTTTGCCGAAACGTTAGCCACAAGAAACCAAGAAAACCCATCGGCCGAAAAGAAAGGCAATCGATCGGGATAAAGATACTAACCTCGTGAAGCTTTGAAATAAAGATTAGTTCTTAAGCTTTTCTTCTCATTTTAACAAATTCATATTATTGACATGCCAAGGCTTCAAGAAAGTCGGTCTTTTGAGTGATTACTAACACTCTATGCAAGTTCCTCAAACAGCGACTGAGGTCGAATATATATTGTTGTTATCCAAAATTCTTTGCGAAATTTCAAATGTATTATGTCAGAAGTGCCCCGCGACAGACTGATTGTTGCTTCAATATTGCGTGCGTAGTCAACTCAAACCTACATCCCTCTGCAGTCGACATATGAATACAGACTGGGAGCATAGAAATATTGACTAGATATATCGTTGGCTAATCATAAGCGTGAACACCAAATATGGATATAATCGCCCCTACGCTGCTGTTAACTGGATCGAATGCTTGGCAAATCTCCATGATTGATCAACGTCGACTGCTTGTATACTTCATACTAAACGGAAGCAGACATGCGTAGTTAAACAGCTTATAGCACTTACTTTATCTTTCTACTGGAACTGCGTTTGAGAGTCAAGGAAACGTCCCTCAGGCAGATTTTCAAACTATGTAAATTCGTAGCCAGATTTTGCATGCAAGAGAAGCAGTCATTTAGGACGCACTATGCTCCAGCAAATGTAAAGTGAGGGAGGAAAAAACATAATGAGAAGGAAGTCAGAGAGAAGGAGATGGGTGTCGTTCTACTCCGGGATGAAAACACGGCAATTTTGACATAATTAGACGGCAAGCGTCTCACATTTCGTCACTAATTCTTCCTAATGAGAAGACTTTGCCATCCTCACCCACATTTATCTGTTCTAAATGTCAATTCAGCTTCGTGTACAAATCGTTAGACCTTGGCGAGATTCGATCTAATTCTGTGCTCTGGCGGCGAACCTCAGATATTTTATTGCTCTACTTCAACTTTCTACACCTGATTATTGTCAAACTCAAATAATTTAGCGGCTTAGAACGACAAATGCAATAATAAAGCCAATATCACGATTGTAGGAAGTTACATCAGAGGCTTAGCTTACATTCTAGCATTACTTGTTACCAAGATGAGCATTATCATGATGGAAAGAAACAGCAAGAATGAGAGAAGAATCTCATGACTCACTAGTTTTTTCGTTTATTTGGCTTGGAAATGGTTTCTAGCAAAAATTATAATTTCTACTTTGATAATTTTATTAGTTATAGTTGACTGATTGCCTTAATCAGCTAACGCTCGCATAGGCGGCGTCAGCGGTCTGTATTCCGTTGACATCTGTTCCCATCCATTATTTTCGTTTCTCCTTTAACTATTGCCACTTAACGAGGCTTTTCAGTGATATCTGCGCGATTCTGCACCTCTCTTGTGCTTACGACTTTCAGATGTTTCATGTGTAGTACTTGCTAGGGCAGAAAAAAGATCTATGATCGTAATCGATTCATCGGGAACAACTAGATTGTATTTTGTAATTTCCTCAAAAAATTATTAAATCTCGCAAGAGGGTTATCCTGACGTGAATATGGTTTTCGCTTTTCATATTAGAACTTTGTCTGATGTGTCAAAGAGTCTTTATATTTTAGAGAAATGTATAAAGCAATATTATCGTGGAAAAGCAAATTAAACCAAGTAATTTCCTTTACTCAGTGACGCACATTCCACTGCTCGGACATTTATTTTCGATTTTGAGAAAGATTAAATTTTTCGTAATTCCTAGTTACATTCATTCTAAATTTGCATTGCTTGTGCTTTTATGTCCCCTTTTTTATTGACCCGCCATCACAATTTACTATGCTAATCCCAGCACTTCTAGTCCACTCATTTCCTCGCATTCATCTTTCACGAAAGTTATTTTCGTATGTTGTTTCGCTTTCTGCTGGAAGATTCAATCTTCCTTATGAATTGTCGAAGATTATCGGTCAAAACGAATCTCCTTGTGATTTTGGAGACAGCCAGTTAGGGCTTCTCCATGTAGACATACGGAAAGGGGAGCAGGAGGAAGGTACCGGCTTTGCTTTGTGCCAACGTCCATCACTTTCCAGCGTGCTATCCCATCCATGCTCCTAAGAATTTTTGAAACTGTTCAGTCACCAAAGTTTGTAACCGTCTTTCTTCTTTTCAAGGTTTGAAGTGCAACTTATATAAAATATATTCTAGAATATTATTATTTTCTAGGCTTAGTCATGAAAATTCAGTATCAGATCTTTTCTGAAACAGTTCCTTTCTACAATTCTATAAAATTAGTTTGAACTAGTCTAGATCATTGTGATTCTGGTGTAGTATCACTGTTTCATTAGCACGTGTAAAGTCTGTACTCATAAATTTCATATGTGAGCTAAAAGCTGTTGTAAGCATTATAAGAAGAATAACACCACACCCTTCTCGGGTTTTCTCGTCGCTCACAGAATTTTTGCTAGACTTTCTATAGTCGTTAAATAGCTGAACAAGTCGCGATTTTAACAATGGGCTTGTCTTCTGAGAAAACTTATTTCCTGCGCCGTAGTAACAAAAAGAAATTCACGCTCAACCTCCGAATTGTATAGTGTGTTTTGCACCCGTTTTTCTTGACTTTTTCGCCAGACGGTTGTTTCAGTGGCGTTCTAGTTGCCATTCCATGAAAATGGTGTTATTGATACTGATCTTGGTCTCTAAGAGGACTTTTTTGCGCTTAAAAAATGGTAAAGAGAAAATTACATTTCACGCTCGGCGCGCATTTAGTGTTCGCTTAGGGTCTGTGCCTGGCTTTTCATCAAATTTCATCTACTGTTCAGTAAATATGTCAGATAATAAATTCTGATGCCTTTAAAGCTGAATCAAATCTCTATAAAGATCTTTTATAGAATGCTTTAAGGGTGAAAAAAAGATTATGCAGAACACTGCGAAGTAATCATTTAATTAGCTGAGCTTTATAGCAAGTCTACTTAGTATTATAGAAATGAAAATAAGATATATATATATTATATATATATATATATATATATATAATATATACATATATATGATAGAGCGAAATCATTTTTAAAGTTGCTCAAAATTAGAATACTTTCCAAAGCGGCGAAAGAATTACTAAATAAATAAATAGCGAAAATCGTGTCCTTCCAGTGCGACAGTTGAATTACTGCACGAAGCACGATTCGAGATAGCGCGAATTTTCACTGTTTATTCAGAGATTTCAAAATTTTTTTGATATCTGATAAACTCGATTTACTCGACACGCTCATAGGCTTTTGATGCATCTTTTATAAGCGAAATAGCTCTAGAGTGTAACGTGATTTTCCTTTCGCTGATACACCACCTTATGAATGCCTTTCCAAGACTATCTAGTTCCGCAATTTTGAAGATTTATGCGATTAAATGACTTCTATCGATTGAAAGATCCTCAAACTCTGACTGAGTGAACAAAGCAAACTAAGTGTGAAACATAATTTATTCTCGCTCCTACAGCGCACTAGAAAGGCCTTTTCGAAAACCGAGTGGAGCATCAAAATTGGCGAGATTTAGGCTATTGAATGATCATTGAAAGCCTATGAAAAAGAGATTATCCAGCGACGATGTCTTGGTCCCGTATGGTATTAACATTAACCTCCCCTATACATTTATTTGGCTGTGATTCTGGGGACGTACATCAATTTTGACATAATTGCATTTGTTCGTAAATTAGGCTTGCGTTAAGCGCCACTTCCTTGTCTAATCCTTTCAGTATGAGTTAGCTAGGCGTATCAAATAAAACCGGCAGCGTTATCGTTTTGAGTCGCTCTAATTCTGCCAAACTAAGTTCCAAGGTCGATTATCTCATAATTTTGGCGTTCTTCAATAATTTCTTGTTGTTTTTTGATTTTTCTGTGATATTATTCATTCGAACAGCTGACGTGTATGCCGTTTCGCCTTCTTCAGCGCTTGGAAGATTAGGCTGTACGAAATCCAGTCAGTCAAGCACGTCCACTACTACATCAGAAAAAAGCACCAAACCTAGATTTTATTGTACCAGCTACATTTTGTTATTATCATTTAAGGGTTCTTTTCCCGCGAGTTCTGTCAGCTCAGAGAATACAAAGTGAATTATGTTTTGATTACAATTTTTTTTCTCTATTTTTCGTTACTTTTCCGTTATGCCCCTCAATTCGGCCACTCGAGAAAACGTGTTCTTCAGCTGTTTTCAAAGTTTAGCAGTACTATTTCTAAAATGGCTTTTTTGGTTCGCTGTTAAAGCAAAAATACGAGTGTTCCTCATTCGAGCATTTTTTGCTGAATAAAGCGTTTTTTTTTAAGAACTTTAGTAAATATTCGATGGCTTAAATCTCGGAAATTCTAATGGTTTATTTGATTTTCAAAGAAAAGAACTCCTTATTGCTGTGTAACAGCCAAAAAAGATTGGGTTCCACAAATTTGGCACCGGGAAGAGCGCGGTGGCTCAGTGACAATGTTGCGAAATCCTTTCCACATATTAGCAAAGCGCAGTGGTTTGATGTCAGTGTTGAGCTGAGCAAAACTTTTAGCTGCTTCAGCGCACCAAAAAGTCCTTTTTTGAAATTAAATGTGCTGCTGGAATTGTCGAGATCTAAGCTATCGAATGCATCCTAAAAGTGCAAATGAAGAGCTTTGTTCAGTGAGAAATGTTTGAATGGGGAACATAATTCTAGTTTTGCTTTTACAGCGCATCGAAGAGACCATTATAGAAAAGGCATATATTGTAATTTTTTTGAGATTTAAGCTATTGAATCATTACTCAAGCTTTGAAAGCAACCAAAAAATAGGTTTTTTTTCAAGAGGCCGGAACGGGGGCGGAGATTGGACATGATCCTTCTTTTCTTAGCGTTTTTGGCGAAAATAAACACAAAGAAAATTTTGGTAAGGAGATAACAATGCCTAGCTTGTTGGGCTCTTCTATCACCTGGTGGCTAATGAGAAATTTCTTTAACACAGATGATCGGAAGAAAACTCGTTTAACTTTATAGCTCGACGCTTAAGAACTTTGTCCATCTTATATCACTAAAAAATACTGTCGGCGGTGCATCAATTCTGGTGACGCGCCATTGCAGAAATTTTTCTCTTTCCATGGCTTTTGGAATGATAAAAGAAGTCTAAGTTTTCCTGCATTGCCTCAAGCATTTTTTAGGGGATCACCTTCGACTGTCGGTGGTCATCCTCAACAGTTCATGTAAGATCCGATCTCCTTTATCAATAACACTGGCATTTCTGTACGATACCTTTTAGTCAGTGTTACTCTATCTGATATTATTGCTTTAATTAGTGTAACATCAATTCAAGTATCGTCAACTCCGACCGAAACATAACCCCTAAATTCGTTCCGACATCACAGAAATCATCCAAATTACCCAAAAAAAAAACGTGACAGTGTTGAGGAATGAAACGCAGTGGCGCAATGACAAAGATGTTGTTCAATAAGCACAAAAACCATGGTTTGACTGCACTCCATGCTAACCAAGTTTTTTCGCTCGAGTATCAGCAAATTAGCGCCAGATTTGTCTGGTAAGCACCCTGCGATCCACGAACTCTGGCGACTGTTCGTGGTGAAGATTTGGAATGCCGTGGCACTGCTATCGCCGGTTCCGAGAACGATCGAGTTGACCAACATTCAGCGACATTCATGACGAAGACGGCATGTCGTAAGCAGCAACCGATAGAACACGCAAACTCGAAGATTTCTTCGATAACGAATTTGAGGAAACAAATCGAATGCAGTAAAGGATGCGCCATATACTCGACTTTATTAAGCGTCCTCAGATGTGGCGGAATGTATATTTGGCTAAGAGAATGACTTTTGGGGCTGTCACAACTTGCCAACCGAGCAGCGACAGAAGGCTTAATGAGTTCAAGGCGCGGGATCAAACTAAGGATCACATGTGCAATTTAGGGCACTACCAGCCACTACGCCATCAAAGTAAAAAACATGGGAGTATAGATATTATGAATTTGCGCAAGTTCGTGCATATGGAACTGTTAGTCGGAGTTTAGTTTTCAGTTATCATGATTCCTTTTCTATTGTTTTTCCAGGCTATCACTATAACCATAATTCTCATCTCTATTTTCCACTTTGATATAAGCGCAGAAGAACTAATCCTGGATTGTAATATATTTCACTGAAGAGGAAAAGGAGAATGTTTAGATACCACAATGAGAAATCTTCAGTCGAAGATTACTACATTTGAAAAAAACAAACGTTAGGGGAAGTACTTAACTAATCCTTTCTTTGACTTACAAATGAGACGTCTCTTTCAATCAATATGAAACGCAAAAGGTATGCCTGTAAGAGGCTTTTAGTTTAAAAATATCGAAGCCTTAATAAAGGGTGGTCCTGTTTCTGAGATCAACCACCTGTACATAGTAGATGAAATAAAGAAACACTACCACCCATGATGAGGCGGTGAATGATCAGTGATATATGTGATTATAGAAGATATTTTTTAGACGTTAGATTACATGGCGCGTTTCCAAGAGATGAACAGGTGCTAATACGCAGACCAAATGCATTCACACACTCAACACAAGATGCTGATTAATGGACTTTGGAGATAGGTTTTCTGTCTTGCAGCATCACATTGAGTTAATTCTTCTTTGTATACGCGATGGTGGTGTATAACGGCTTGAATGATCATGAATGTATGGAGTTGTGTACAACATGTCCACTTGTCAGAAAGCCTTGAAATCCATTTGAAGAGTATTTATACATATGCTATGCCAGTCGAATTCGAGCTCAAAGAAGAAGCCCAATGCTTCTTACTCTGGGATGAACAACTTACCCTTGAGTAAAGGTCCAGCTTTCAATTACGGCGAACTACTCATTTTCACTGTCTGATCAAAGAAAACCATCAGACTTTAATCATTATAGGAGAAAAAAATGTTTTTCGTAAACGCTAAAACAAATAGAATTCACTGGCAGTTACGATGCCTTGCTGTTTTAGCAACTTTGATCAGTAAGAACTGCTCTCTTCGACAACACTGAAACACTTGCATTCTGCTTAGCTATGAATTGTCGTAATAAGCTTGCGTGCCAGAAACTGCGAACGTCGATTTCCTGTGACTCTCATGGCTGAACTCCTTTTCAGGTGTGCATAGTCGAAAATCGCCTTTGTGTCGTTGTGTTCGCCTAACTGCTTTTCTCTCAACTTCCTTGACTCATTCGACTTTTAGCCCCGAAATGACGGATGCTCCAACACTTTCACTGTTTCATCATATCCGAGGTAATCAACTTATCAAGAAGGTGAGTCTGTTCATTTATAATCTATAAGTTTTTTTTTCTAATTAGAGGGTCTTCCGTAAATGTTGAGAAGTGCCCTTCACTCATTTTTTCATTATCGTTTTTTTCACAGTATTTTCCTGAGTTACCTTTCTCAACGTCCAACATAATCTCTCTAAGTTATTGTAAAGTGAATTCATTGATAATCCGATTAGCATAGAATATTTAATCCATCTTATCCAACTGACTACGGAACAAAGCCCATGTCAAACTCTACTAGATTTTCTCAAGTTAGCCGCGTGCATTTAGGAAAGTCTGATGCCAGATTGACCAGCTGCTCTCCTACATTTTTTCTCGTGGCTATGATTTTCGAAACTAAAAAAACTTTGGTTTTGTATTCAATTTGCTTTGGGGTTGTTAACGAAGAATTCTGTTGAGATTGCAGTAGCCTTCCTTTTGCAATGAAAGGAAAAGAAAGTATTTTGCAGTAATACTTTTAGTTTTTTTCTCATCCGGAAGCGCTTTTGAACGCATGAATTGCTCATGACCTCATTGTGGAGAGTATTTCTTTTCATGTCGCTAATTTTTAGAAACATGTGTATGTGACGGGTGTAAAGAGCACTTTTTAAAAGCACCTTCATACTTGTAAACGACTCGTATCTCATGGAGTTCACAGTTGTAGTACCAAGAACGATTGCAGGTTCAATTAAATGTGTCCTAGAAAAGAAAACCTTCCATAGAAGTGATTATGAACAATAAGGTGTGTATTAATCGGCCAATAATAAATTATTTTTTACAAAAATACGCGTTAACGATGCCGGTTTTCTCACTAAAAACATACCGCTTGGAAACAATCTATCAATAAATAATGTGAAAGCTTACTGGTGTGGCTTCAAAGTTACTCTTCAGCTTATTCCGCATAAACTACGCTCCTCTTCTATATTACGTTATTTACTATTATCATCACTATTAATAGTATTGAGACAGGGTAACACAATGGATGTGATGCATTGTAACAGAAAGTGAGGGACTGGTTCGACTCTCTTCCCAACCACTTTTGCAATCGAACAATTGAACGTTTAGGAACATTTTGGCTAACCTAACTCCTTGACCGTAAGGAGACTCATCTTGATAAGCGTCTTTATCATTCTAAAAAACTAAATCGTCAAAAAGCACCCGATGCAGCACGTGAAATATTCGAAGACTTATGTGAAATGAATGCGAGGGAACGAATCAAAGCGAGAACTGCTAGGATCCGCACAAAAAATTTTGATTACGTGTCATGTGGTGCTTTTGCTATTTAACATCTACGCAATGATTGGCAAACGCCCTGACGATCGAGAAAATTTCATTTTTCATTCATTGCCGTCGTGCTAATTATCCAAAAATGGACGACATTTTCTCGATAATCAGAGGAATTGTGGTGTCGTTGATGATAGGATATTAGGAGGAGCTTTGCTCTATGAAAGTAAGAGTGTGAGTGGTATGTATCCAACTATTTACTATAGGTCCAATAATCGTTCAAGTATACTATCTGTCAACATTCGAAAGCGCTTTTTTACCTTTGTCAAATATGTTTTCTCGTATCTGCCACAAAGTTTTTGAAATTTTCGAAAGTGAGTTCGCCTCCTGCTCTACTCCATGGATATCCTTTGATCTTTAAGTTTATTTTTTCTGGAGTCCTGTGATAGCTGTGCGAAGGCGTTATCATTTCCTCGACACAGGTGCCGCAGCATTTGCAATTTATAAGAAGCTTTTCATAAACAATTGTGGTACCATCTGGACAATTCCTAACAGATGAAGTGTTTAGTTAGCCGAGTTTTGCTGAAGAGCATCCATAACCACTGGACTTGCCATGCCCGTGAAATCAAAGTTAATCGAATTTATTTGAGGAATAATCTGTTTGACGAAGTTTTTTTTTCCTTGATTATTTTTCTAGCACTTCATTTGTTGTTTCAGAAAGATCAATAACGTCGGCAACTGGTTAAAAATATCATTTGTAGGATTTAGATATGGCCAGGAAGTAATCAAAATAAAGGCCTTGCTAGTGAAATGAGTAACACATGATCACCGGAGGAAGTAGTTGCAGGTTCAGACCCCACCTTTGCTTATGAATTTTGGTCGTATCTGAGAACTCTTATCATAGTAATTGATGTGTCTGAGTTATGCTATCCGAGCAGTTCGCTACTTATGAAATCCAACCCACATTCAAACTTGGTACGAATTATCAATAGTTTCTCAGGTTTTCAGTTCGAACAAGGCTACAAGCTTGAAGGAATTTTCTTCACTGCTGAAAATTCCACGCCTTCTCTTTCTTCGAAACCTCAATAATTTCAGTCGATTGTTTGCACCCATTCATTCCTACATTGTGGGTTTTCGTAGTCGCAGTGAGTCGAATCTCTTGTAATGGACTGCTCTAATGAGGTTTCCTCACTCGAAGGATTCCTTTCAGATACTGCGGTAGCTAATTAATGTCGTCCGTTCTGAACTGCATTCATGATGGGCTCTGATTGTTGAAGGGGTAGATAGCGCAATGGTTATGGTGTCGTCCATCACGTGCACGCATCTCGTTTCACCGCGCACGGGGTACAGCAGATTTTCCATCGACGAATTTGTACAATTTTTCTGAGACCAGCTTGCTCCTTGAGATCTACGTGGGGGCGCTCCAGCTGAACATTATCATAGATAATTGTCTGTTTATCTTTTCCACAAAAGAAGATGATCAGGTGTACAGAAATTTGGTGAATAATCATATTACATAAGATTTACTCAGAGAGTGACGAAATAGCTCGCTTCTTTCTAAACGTACAAATTGAACCATCAGGGAACAGCTGAATTACTAAGTAGTAACGAAGCCAAGTTAGAAAAAATTATCGCTTCATTATCTCTCCTTTCACCGCTCACATACAACAAGGGGGCCTCTGAGAAAAGCATGTACCAAACGGTCGCCGGTATCTGTACAGAAAGAGAGGTGGAGGTAAAGTCCCTGATTGAGTCGGAAAATAGTTATTCCCAATGGCTACGAAAATGGGGCTCCTCAGGATAGATTCAGAGGGAGTAACGCACACCGAAACAAAAATTCCAGCGTAAGCAAGGTTTCGCCCATCGTGACATTTTTTATAAGCAAAATAATTCAAGCTACCAAACGCTGTTTGAAGAGACAAGCTTGGAGAAATGGGTTACAGTGATTGAGAGACCGTCAAATATCCTAAGGCGTTAGTTGGCTTACAACCACTATATGCCCGTTTATGTACAACGCAAGAGTACATAATATGCCCCCTAACGCTAGAAACGTTAATTGCATGAGTACGGAACTAGTTTCTCTAGCCACTTGGAAAGCTTGCGGGCGGCAATTACATCGA
>JAHQIW010004297.1:0-65000 GCA_019055375.1 Parelaphostrongylus tenuis | reverse complement strand
AAGGGTTAGGCGAAGCGATCGTTGAATATGATGGGTGAGACAGAGCTAGTAAATTTGTTCATCTTCTGCAACGTCATAACGTCTGATCGGAAGCTGTCGTACGGTGAAATTCCTTGATAATTACTGGATCCAACATTCCAGTTACTGGTGAAATGTTCAACTTCTTATGAGCAGTAACTGTACTGATTGTTTTCTAAAGTCTGATGAAGTTATAGTTGAAGATTTCATGCATAATTGGAAGTCACTTGGAAGTCACCACATCATGCTGTGATAGAAGTAAGTGAGGTTATACCGTTTTGGAAAGTGTTCAGGAGCTTTACCTCCGTTCATCTCATTGCTTCGAACATCATCAGTTGTCGCATGTGCTCCATATCTCACGATACATCACAAAATTATCGAGGTAGAGCTAGTTTTTGCTGCGTGAAAGAAGAGCGGAGTCGGCTCCTTACGGCGATTCTCTATACTCTTCGTTCATTTTATGTGCCACCCGCTGAGCCATTTGCTCAAACTTTTTCACCTTTAAAATCTCTCCCGAATGTTGAGTGATTTTTGAATTGTTATGACTAGCCAACGTTAGTCCTGAGAATTTTGAAGAAGTTCTTGCAAGGAATAGATTTCTAATATCTCTCTGAGGAGTTCATCACTGATTCTTGGTAGTGGCCTTTGATTTTTCTTGTCACGAAAGCTCATATCTCCCGTACAAAACTTCGAATATTTGTTTTGAGGACGTTTCTCATTCAGCCAGAAACCATTCTAGGTTAATTGTTGAGAAAGATTCAAAATTTTTATTTTACATGGCCCTAGTTACAATTAACTGTGCGAGTCCTATCTCAAGACTTTTTTCATTCGATTCGTTCCCTCGCATTCATCCTTTCCAAAGGTTCTTAGAAAAATACCTTATAGTAGACTATTTTGAGGTCTCGCTTAAAAACGGTACAATCTGATAACAAATTCTAAGCCTTTCATGAGAACTGTTATGGCCATATATAAGTGCAAGTCAAATACTTTGGCCATACAGCATCATGAATATCAGGCGCCTTTCAGTTGTAAGGCCGAAACACGTGTCTTACAGCATAAAAGTGCCATAACAGACTTCATGAAAGGCTCAAAATATGTTAAATATTGCTTTTGAGCGAAGTCTCATAGTCGATTTATTGTTACATATGCTCTGTAACAGCCGTAAGCCGTGCAATCGACCATCAATCGCTCTGCAAGAACACCACTGTGACTGTTTTGCTGTACGCTGAGTGTGAACAGTTTCGCGCCGAATCCTCTGTATAGGGGATATTCCCGCGCAACTGACTGAACCAGAGGGCACCGGGCAACTGATGAGGCTATGGGGCCGAAACAGATGTCTTACACTATGTAAGTACCATAACAGACCTCATTAAAGGCTCAAATTATGTTATCATATGTTATCAGGGCTCTAAATATTTGACGCTTTTCTTCGTCTGCTGCTCGATCGGAGATTTCGTCTCCTCTATGAATATCATAGAATGCCGATTAAGCGATCCTTCTTGTAATCCTTATCACGGAGGAGAATAGCTACGTAACAATAAGCTTTAAAACGGTATATATATTATTTCGATAAAAAGGATTTTTCCGAGAAGTATCTATGAAATTCAAATTGATGGACGGCTGTAGTTTTTACAGGAGAAAAGTGGAATGTTTGTCTTGCTTCATCTGTCGTCATTATCCTCGGTCTCCGGAAAGCGGCTCGAGGTTTTTTACTATCTTCTGCATTCTATCTTTGCTCACTAAACAAATATCTGTTACGAATGCCTTCTGTTTTCCATTCAAAGCCGAGCAAATAACGCGGCCGCCTTTTTTCGTTAGCATACATTATTTCTGTGCTTGAACACGTTTTGTGATGTAACCTTCCAGAAACTCACTTTTTTCAGTTCTCCTTAGTATCATCCTTCTCATCCTAAAAAACAACTCTCACAAATTTTTGAATGTTACCACAAATCACCTTTTTTCAACCCCAACTTTTGAGAAATTGCCCTTGTATTTATTCTATCGTTAATAAGTAATCTGTGCGTCACTTACTGGTATGTGAAATTCAAGTAATAACTAGTTTGTATATTAAACGTTTTGCCTTCTACGCAATAATACATTGGACTATAAATTATCAAAGCATAGCAGAGAGTTGAATAAGTAGTTTGAAGTAACTTTGAATCTCATCTCGTTCTTTTCTCCGACTCCAAATTATAAAGACGTTTCCGGCTCTTCTCAAATGGTCTACCTCTATGGCTGACGTGTTCCTCAGAGCCCATGTGCTGTTTACAAAACAGAGATCCGTTATCAGAGTTAAATTATATAAGTTGAAGAGTTGGATATTTTTAGATATTTTTATGTGATTACCCTACTAGGTGCTGATCGATGTTGCTTTTTATCTGTGATCATTTTCTCTTGTAGAACATTTTAGAAACCTCTCGTTCAACAGGAATGGTGCCTCGTTAAGTTCATTTAAAAAACTATACACACACAGTGTAATCCTTACACACGTTAACGATAAAAGGGACTTTATCGGTTCTCATTAGAATTCTCCAGTATTTCATGAAATTACATATTAGTACACATATTTCCATTCGGCGTACGCAGTGTAGTGTATGAAACTCTACAAATCCATGGACATTTACATTCTTTGATTGAGAACAAAAAGTTTTTTGCTATTTTGTTTTAGGAGACGTAATGTTCCCGATGGAAATTCTAGGCGATCTGAGTATTTGTTGAGCTCTCTCATCGTTTTTGAGGATCTGTTATGAAATGGCCTTAACTCTTTCATGAATATTCAATCAAGAAAACGAAACTAAGAATTTACCCAATTTCTTACACTTCTCTCTAAACACTAATCCTCATTCGATCTTGCCTTTGATTCTTGATTTTACTTGGCCACTCACTAAATAGAGTATCTTCTGATGGTCAAAAATCATTCATCATTCCATCCTCTTAGATTATCCAGCAGAACCTTGGGTGGTGCGCCTTTATCCTATTGAAAGTGACGGAGAGAAGGCCGTCTTTGTCACGGTCACGTAATTCAAGAGGAGTTCGACTTTTTGATTTCAAATGAAAACTTAACTAGAATATGATATCTATTTAGCACCATCTTTCGTTGAGCTTAATAAATTTTTTTTCTTTTTTCGTGAAAGCGTGGCGTGAATACGCCTCTCTGGATATGTAAAGATGCAGAAAAAAGTTTTTTCTTGCAAAATATAGTTCAAATTTCAATAGGCCGTTTTGCTTTGTTTGATTGGCAGGCAGAGTTTTTCAGCCCGCTTCTATTTTCGACAGAATAAGCGGCATTTTAACTACGTGACATAATATTCTGATCAAGTATGTAGTTAGAATTGTGCCTACATCAAAGCAACTAATTAGAAGAAGACATTTACTGATATAAAATCATTAGTAATAAGGAGCAAATTCTATGAAATTATTATATAAAAGTAATTTTACATGCACTTATAAAAGTCACGTAATGAAAGTGATTGCTTAAACCTTTATTTCCCTAGCTTTTAGTTGTCTAGCAAGATTTTTATTGTTATCGCATAAGCTACAGTGGGTCTGCATGTGAACCAAATCTTTGAGAAGTTATGCGACTTTTTGTTCCACATATGTGGAATAAGTGACCAATGCGCTGTTTTAAAATTTGTTCACTTACACTCGAAATTTCGACTTTCACTTTACAATCACCATGAAACACTCAAAGGCTCAGTTTCTTGAGAAACTGGGTGATACATCCTCAAGACGATGTCTGCGTACCGTCAACAGTACTTCTCTGTCTGAAAATTTCTTAATCGGTCAGGAACTTTTTTCTGAAACATCGTGTAGCCATGTCAGGACTCTCCCATCGTCAATCGTTGCAACAATCGGCGGCTTTTATGGATTGGAGAACATTCACTGTTGATAAGTTGTGCCCTACTAAGACAATTTGAGCTCGAATACGGTTCAAAACACTATTGGAATTGACCACATGTAGTTCTCATGGAACTGACACGGAGCACTTGAAGCGATGTACAATGAAGATGTTGATTAAAAATATTTGCTGCATTTACACTTTATTATTCAACACATGTTTTGCCTGATATGCAACAAGTGTGATGAATTTGGTGCGGAAACCATAAGCGATTGGACTTCAGACCAACACCCTCTCGCTCACATTGAGCTTTAATTGATGAAGGCTATCAATCTGCAAGCCATCGCCTACAATAACGAATCTTTTACTCAACCAAAATGGAATTATTGTTTTCTCCCTAATAAACGCTTTCTTGGACTAAAAAAAATGTTAAATAGTTGAGATTCACTCCAGTAACACGCACGGTTACTCCTGTTCCTCTGGCGGCTGCCGCCATCATCATGGGAATACTTGCTGCAATTTTGTTATCTCTGCCTTTTCAGCCCTTGAAGACAAAGCCTTTTTTTCTTTTCAGATTTTCAGTAGCTATTCGTGAGCTCAGATACTAAGCATTTGATATTCTAATGGATTTCTGGAATAGCCTTCATCTTACGCTTTAGATGCGAAAATGAAACTGTTTCACGCTTGGCGTATTATCGCGTATACTTCCGTTGTTTATTTGAGACTTTTTCCTTTTCATAGAAAATTCCAGATTTCTCGTAGCATAATTATAGAAGAAATTCTTCTGCCGTTCTATAGGACTAGACTTCTATTTTTATTTTATATTGCCAAATGAAGTCGCTTCAAGCCTGTGCCTAAACAGCCTAAGCTTGGTGGTGCGAAACAAAATTCTCTTTCTGCTCTTCCAGCGCTCAGGAAAACTCTTACAGAAATCAATCTAGTTCAGAATCACTAGTATATATGCTATTGAATGCCTACTAAAAGTCTGTTAAGGTAAACCTCCACGAGCCCTAGTCGAGAAAGAGCCTCGGCGCCATTTGATGCTGACTTTACAGAATCTACTCACACAACCATTCACACACCTTGGCGGAGCAAAAACTGCGCGCCGAGCGTGAAGCTAAGCTAGCTGAAGTTGTTTCATCCCATTATATATATATATATATATATATGCATATATGCACATATGTGTATATATGTATATATATGTATATATATATATATATATATATGCGCATCTATATGTATATATGTACATATGTATACGTGCGAGAAAGTCCTGATAAATTTATCACATATTTTTACTGCATAAACAAATAGGTTAAATCAATCGAAGGAATATCAAGATTATTAGATCAACGATTATATTATTAAGCAAAAAAGTTTATAACAGATACTCAACATTGTCTCTTTGGTCTCTGTACATCTACGAAGTCGCTTGCAAAAATTTATAACAATGGCCGCAGACGTTTCCACCGTAATCTCGCCCCACGCGCTCGTTAAAGCCATTTTAAGCGCGTTTACGCTACTGTAGCGAGTAGCCGCGACTTCTTCGTCCAGTGTGGACCGATGTGGTCGAGTGAAGGTGATACTCGTCGCCGCGCGTGTTGAGCCGAGCTCCACCCCTCCCCCCAACTCACTCCGGCAGTCAGCAACAACGCCCTATGGAATGCCACCACAGCCTGGCTATTATAGAGATTGCAGAGAGACTCGCTCAACCAGTATTCTATGATGTTCGTGAAGAAAACGAGGCAATGAATCGAATGCTAGAAGTACTGGGATGCTCACAGTGAAAAAAACGCTGTGAAGACGGATCAATGAAATATCAAAGTGTAAAGGCATGGACCATACGAAATAATCCAGTGAGTTGAGATTCGGCAAGTTCGACGGACAAATGTCTTTGCCTCAAAGTTTGAGAACAGCTCTTGACAGATGCCAATCTTTGAGCGGGCCGAATGCGCAGGAGATCATCCTGCTGAAGCGCAAATCCATCGGTGCCAAAGTACTGAGTAACCCAAAGTTCCAGTACGCTCCGTAAAACTTACTGCCGACAGCTTGTAACGCTGATTTCGACGTTTCTGTTGATGAGGATATTAACGTTCGTGCAAATACTATAACATAACTGAGGCCGGAAAATGACTGTTAAATGGTCTTTTGCGATGCGAACTTCTGCTGACCCTTCTTGAGAAGTTGATGTTTGATCTGAGGACTGTGACGTGGTTCGAGCGTGATTATCTTCTTATCCGTAAAAACACCTTCGAGAAATAAGCAGCAGCTATTAAATAAATCATTCGAGTAGCCTCTGAAAATCGTTCTTCTTTCATGTTTTTGTCCAGAAAGGGTACACGAGAGATCTTGTAGCTTCGAGGCTTCAGTTTGTTTATGAGTGTTTCGGACGCTACACTCGCTGATCCAGAGCTTAATTACCATTTTGCGCATCGAACGCTTCGAATTCGTCAGATCTGGCAACGGATTTTCTGGATCTTTCCATAGTAGCCGAGTGTGAACGACCTTTCGAGGACGATCCTTAATCTCTTCCGTTTCTTCGAAACGTTTCACGGTTGTGTAGACACTTGCTGAATTGAAATCAATTAGTTTAACAATGTCGGCCATTTTCATTCCCACTTTGTGCAAGTCGACTACTGCAATGCGTTCATTTTTACGATCCATAACTCAAACTTATTTGAAAATAGACAATTGGAAGCCATTCTGAACCAATTCAAACAAAGAACTCAGTAAAATCATTAGAATGTATAAACAAAATCTGTCGAAATCAGTTGAAAGAAATAAAAAATGAGTACTATATATTGTATTATATGTTATATAATGTTATAATATAAAATATTGTAAAATATAAAGCACAGTCAGATAGTAAACCATTTCTATCGTCGCTCGTTAAGCAAGATAGGTATGTAGGATTTACTATATAACGTGAAGGTTCTATATGAGGCTCTTACGTTTCACAGCACCTAACTTGTCTGGAAATTTACACTCAAGGAGCACCACTAAGATGGGACTGTTGGTGTGGTTAGAGATACCGTGCAACGATACCCGTAAGGTCGCTGGATTGTCCCTCATTGGCCATCCTAATCCCATAGTCATTCGCTGCCGGCCATTTGATGCAACACTTGATTTATGAATGCCAACGAGAATGAAGATCCGAGAATGTTGCAGAAGAGATATCATATATTTCTGCAAAGAGCCAATTCGGTGAGCAATGAGGAACATTTTCGAAGAAGCAGGCAAATTTCTTTGGTAGTAACTAGTTTCACATGCAAATGCAACGAGTTTCATGAGTGAAAACTGTGAGGGAAACGAGTGGAAGAAGTGCCGGTTACGCGCATAATATACGATTTTATGTCATTCACATAAAATAAAGTGACGGATATTTTCACATTTGTTGGTGTCATGAATTTTGTTATAGCGAATTTCTCTCGTGGAATGTTATTAGATAAAATCTCTCCTTTTTCATGTTATATAATGAAGCAGCTCTGTTGCACAGTATTCGAGCACACTCTGATTAAGCATTCTTTCATTTCCTTGTGGCTTGTGAAAAAGCACTAAAGTCGTTACGTCTTTACGTCTTTTTTTCATTTCTGACTATTTTGCAAGCATTCTCCTTACACCGTGCGAGAAAATTTTATAAAATTTTTGTAGTTGTTCCCCATATCAGAAATTCGAGAACAATCTAGGTGACTTCTTCACATGCCACACTCCTGATCGAGCTCTCCATTGGTGTATTGCATAGAGAGCTTTCGTAATGACACGACTCTCACATAATCAAATCCAGTTTTATTCGCTTGGCGTTGTCTATTCATGCAACTTCTATTAAGCGATAATAATTTGGCATTGCATGCGGAACATTAGGATGGGCAGATGCGTTTCATAAAAA
This sequence comes from Parelaphostrongylus tenuis, assembly GCA_019055375.1. Lineage (NCBI taxonomy): Eukaryota > Metazoa > Nematoda > Chromadorea > Rhabditida > Metastrongylidae > Parelaphostrongylus > Parelaphostrongylus tenuis. The sequence goes on along the minus strand of JAHQIW010004297.1, from coordinate 57,255 downwards.
ATTCGCCGACGCCTCTGATGCGAGAAATTGGTAATGGACGATCTTCTTTACTTCAGACCGAAATCATGTCTACAATGCGCCATAAAGTATCATCCACACCCTGCATCTGCTACACCAATATGATTTTCTCGGACGCTCATCTTCAAGCTTATACTAAGGCCACAAATCGCATCAACTCTTTCATCACGACATGTACCATATGTGACACACCGCTTCTTCTACGTAATTGACTATTCCCGCGACTTCACCGGTTATCAGCTTTACAAACTTTACAAAAAATTTATATTAGCAGCATGCAATCCATGACTACTTATCACAACAGCACGAACAAACTTGTCAGAAAAGCATGAACAATATACCATTCCATCGAAGAATGTTGATTTATTGTTTTGACAAACTATCAATCTTTTGAAAACAACTGATTGTTATATTGTTCATTAAGAAGGACAGGCGTTGTTTCTGCTACCGATAGCTTACTGATGACTCTTCAGTGGGATTCTTCCCTTCACTGATCACTAAACCCCCCTTAAGTGACAGTACAAGTCTGACTTTCATTACGAAACTACAACTTCGTGATGATAGCACGCCCACCTCAGATCGATCGCTCCGCGTGTCAAGCAAAAAATCAAAGTCGTAGCTAATTTGTTGATTGCTATGTTACACATTTCTAGAAAATGAAGAAAAAAGATCAACGTGCTTCAGCTTAATAACAATCGTAGAAGAGCTAGCAAATGAAATGTCAATAGCTTTCACAAATAATCCTCTCATCTAATCTCGATATGATCCCTAGCCTTTATACCGGAAAAAATTGGTGTTATTAACTGCTCCTTACCAGCCTTTGTGTTTGATGATTAACTTTTGTAGCTATTATAACCTTATATGTGGTCCGATAACGGAAATGAGCAAGGAACCTCCCTAATTAGACGCAGATTGTACCTTTTCTTTCGCGTAGGTGTTCCTTATTTGATATTTTCATAATATAGTTACCCCGTCAGACTAACCGTAATTTATTCTTTGTGAAGATTCGATTCTGTTGCGTGATAGAACAGACTTTGTACCCTCCCATCAGTACATCTTGTACTCTGTTAAGGTTATCAATTACAAGAGATTTTTACCGAAAGGTTTTTAATGGTACAGGAATATGAGCTATAAGAGTCGAATCAAGCAAAATCATTTTAGAATCGTCACTTCCAACCTTGTGAATAGAACAGATTTGCTCGAAATCCTATTCAACAAAGGCGGTGTTCTATCATCTGCCGCTATAAGATGATTCTGAGATGCTCTGCTTAACTTTCACTTTGGCACAATTTCTAGTATCTTCCGATTCATTCCTGATTTTCCCTTTCCTAATTTTAAGTTGCTTTCAACAGTCTAAATATTGGTAAAACTGCAGTAGTAGACAATATCACAATAGATTATTTCGAATTGAAACCTGCGGACTACAAGCAATCTTTCCTTTGTATAATCACATACGCTTGAAAAGGTCATTTGACGTGAACAAATGTTTCACCGGACGGTCATTGTACCGAAGAAGGGTGACCAATAAATCCTTTATAATGATTGAATCGCTGGATAGATACAATACGATTAGACGTATTGAAGAAAATCTCTACCAAAACGTTTTACTGAGGTAATTCTTTTCGCCAGTTATATAGTATGCACTAGTAAGATGGAAGGTGATAAGACACTTATTGCCTCAATACACTCAGTGATGTAGAGTGATGTGCAAAATCTTGCCGCAGCTGGGGCTGGATACCACATTTTACTCTATCCAGCAGTGCGTGCCCGAACTGTTGCACTACCGATGCGTTGTAGCGTAGAAAGAGTGGTGTGCAAAACAGGCGTCGGTAGTGCAACGATTCGAGCACGCGTCCCCTGATAGGTGAAATAAGGGTTTGAGTCCCAACCGACGCAAAAGTGCTGTACGTCAATCTACGTCATATGATGTATTATAACATCATACCACCCTTCAAAGCGATTAAATGAAAAAGAAGATTATTGACTCGATGGTTGTCGAGGAAGCCTTCAATAATAAATATGCTCGTATGTCTGATAGTTTCTCCCATTTTCCCATTACTCTTTTACACAGATGGGATGAAATCTTAACAATCTCATGCCGTTTTGATCACATCAATCCTGGATCGTTTAATCTATATTTTTCAAGAGACGCAATAATCATTGGTGAGTTTGAACTAGTTCTAAGCATCGACCATGCCACTGATCTTAATGTGTCGTCACGCAGATTGTATGAACCCTTAACAATGGCGTGGTTTTACTCAAAACTATTGCTAGGTCGTTTGACCTACACTTTTCGAGAGGCGCCGTAGATATTCACAAATTTGAACTAGTCTTACCCTTTGAGAAAGACTCTCTTTCTGCTCAAGAGTCTCACATATGTGGCATATAGCATACACCATGATCGGCAGTCATAAATACAATCATTGGGATTGAATGTGATATAATCATTTTGATTTTGAGTATAGCTCTAGCTCAACTAAGTATAATGCCAATCTGTGCTTCAAGTCCACTTGGCGAGTGATTACTGATAGCGGCGATGGAATTAGAACAGATTGACATAGAATGGCTGAGATTGAGGCTAAACAAGCGTCTCAGCGTTGTAGGGGATAATACATGAGCCTTCGGAAAGGGAATTGAGTGTCGTCGCTCACCCGTGTTTCCGTAAGTCTTCATCGTTGGAGTTATATAGTCATTATTAATTGTCATATAATGGAGAATCCTATATTGTACGTGAGGAACGGTGGAAAGATTATAAAAAAACAACACCGGTAGGATAGAAAGAAGCCAACAATAGGATAATCAAATATATTTGCGGCTCTACGTTAACCATGGTCGTTTCGAAATGGGTAAGTAAGGAATGGAGTCACTATCAGAAAGAAAGTATCTGGAACAGGAGAGCGAACGAAAGAGAATGCGAATTGTTTTGCTGCCTATATCAACACTTTCAAGACGCATGTGTTGTTTTGAACACACGCTTGTCTTTCCAGCTTGGATGGTAATAACAATTGGGAGCACCTTAATAAAACTTTGACACATGTATGGAAAAACTTGGACTGTAAAGAATTTTGTCGTCAAGTATCTGCAACAATATAGTGGCAGTACAAAGTTCATTGCTATGGTATGTAATCCCTTAGTCAAATTTCTGAGCGTTTCTGACGATCACATCTCTGATGAGAAATATTGAAACATTTTGAACAAACGTGCCCCTTACATTGGCTACACATTGTACATGCTTTTCTAGCTTTCTTTAAGGCATATGCAACATTTTATTCTCTGAAACTTTCTATGGCATTTAATAACCACGTCCCGATCCTTGTGGACTGGATGAGATCCTTGCGGAAGCGCAACTAGTGTCTCAGCTGAGGAACTTATTTGTCGCATATATCTAAGTACACCTCCCATCTGAACTAGTTGTTTTCAGCTTTCCTCACACAGATTTTATAGGTCTCTAGGCGTCCATCAAACACGTGTGCCTTCTTTGGAGTTTTACTGGTAAGATTCAATTAATGCTTTGAAAAGGGCCCTTTGTCTCGTCGTTGTGTACGTAGTTTCCATGTTTACATGCAGCTTTGAGATTGCTATTAATCAGCTCTAGCACCCTATTAGTTTGTACAATTTGCGCTTTTCATCGAACCTCACATTGTCAACAAAATTTAGACGAACACCCACAGAAATCTATTCCTCGGGATGACCCGCTACCCTAAAAGAGCTTCTTGAAAAACAGGAACATAGCTCCAGCAATGTTTCAGACGTGGCAATTAGATTACATTTATTGAACACACAAACTAATGAATTTCTTCACCTCATATGCAAATGTCTTTCCACTCTTAGCATTTTACGCTCTTTGTGGTTGTTCGTCTGATCTACAATAAACTCCAGAAATTTAACATGAATAGTTCGTATCATTGAAAGTCTGGGGTAGTCAGACTAGAACGTACTTAGATTGCAGATTTTATGTTGTTCACGAAGAAGTCTGGTGCTATCTCCAACTTTGAATGGATGAGTGGCTTGGTAAGCTTAGGTGCGCTTGAACCATCATCCTGCTCATAATGAATGGCTTCGTTAGAGTTGCATTACTTACTCTGTGGCCTAGTGACGTATCAGGTCGGTGTTTTATCCTTACCAGATAAATGCCACACCAATTTGGCAGCTCATAGAGATGAAGAACTTGGTTAACACACGATCCACCCACCATAAAGCATATATCCATTCTCGAATGCATCTCATAGAACCTAAGTGCTTTTCCCATTAACCTCACGTCAGTATCAGCTTCTTTGAATTAACAAGAAATTAATGTCTAAATCAATACTAGGTGCTGCCTTGCACTGACAACAAGCAATTGAATCCTTGTATGTTTATATACATATATATGCATAAATATGTATATATATACACATATATATGCATATATATGTACATGTATATATTCGTATATATGTACATATACGTATATATATATGTATATATATATATATATATATAGATGTACATATGATATTCACTAGTAGATGTCAATATATGATGTGGGTATGAATACTTGAATATGTTCTATTCGGGTTTCGCTCACTTTTCTACTGTCGTTCTGAGAAGCACCAGACTAGATACGCCTGTTGTACATCAACCGGACACATAGCTAGCATAACACAGCTTACCTTCGTTCATATCAGTGTTCACCGTACTTTATACTTTCGACATTTCTATGTCACTGGATGACATTTGAAAATTTTCATTATTAAATCAAATTGATGCTTGCAATGTGTAATATCGTAGTGCCAACCTATCATTTTAGAATCCATGCCATTGATAGCGAGTTATTTTACCTTACCTATGCAATTATAACATCGTTTTCAATAAGTTCATTATTTTAATCTCCTCTTTTCACTATTTTTTCTTCATGAAATAAAATCATACCTCTTTGAGGTTATGAGTGTTTTGTGTATAGTTAAAATGACCTTTCTTACAAAGTCTTGCTTCTGAGGAAGTATTCACATGTGGGTGAAAATAACTTTAGAAAAAATCTCATTAAGCACTCAATGAAAAAGGTAGGGCGGTAAATAAGATTTTTACGCGTCGAGACATTAATATGCGGCCACTCGTATAAAATGAAGTCATGTTTCTCATTGTAATCCTTTCTATAAATCATTTTTCATTTGTGTGTATTTTTATGAAAAATCCGTAAATCATAAAGTTTTTATGACTAATGTCAATTCACTAAGCTTTATTCTGACGCCTTTTCAAATGTCTGACCATTAAGAGTTTAATCTTCTACTCTTTTTTTGTATTGTGTGTCAAACATTGAGTGATCATTTGATGATAATTTTCTGAATTCTGTTTTGACGCTCGGTAATTTGAATCATTCCTCTCTTTTCTATAGATACTTCCAGCAGCCACATAGATCATCAAAGGTTGTCAAGATAGAACTAGCTTAACCTTATGGCAACTGTGGCGAGCCTTTTCTAATCCTTTCCACTTCGTAAACAGAACAGTAGAGCGTTGAACTCAGGAAATTAGTTCATTGTGCCGTTACTGATCATTAGTTACTAAATAAATAATGATTTCAATGCGTGCACACGACAGCGACGTTGTGACTGGTTGCTTCCCAAAACGTCAGTGAGAGAGGCGAACTCGGATCGTAGTAGACTATCGAAAAGATTTTTCAAGCTGAACGAGAACAAATAAAATGAGAATGAACCTTCGTCTGCGAATCGCTATGGAAGCACTTATTTTCGGTCTTCTTCTATGTCGCTTTTAATGTAGCATCTTTTTCTTCACACTTGCATTTAATTAACGTCGCTTATTTATCTGTTTTCGTTGAATTTTGTGACAATGATTATATATATTTTATCAAGCTCTTGGTACTTTTGCACCTATACTTTTTGATGTGACAATTATGGCAATCGGTCTGATTAAGATTCATTACTGTTCTAGAATGAAGCACTAGATTTGAAGAATCCAAGTGATCGTTTTATCGAATTAGGCGGTTACCAACACTGACATTCCAGCTCCATATTAGCGATAAATCCAAGACTGTGTGGCATGTAATTGCCCCTGATTTGATCTTTAATATGTAATCTTTCGAAGTCTAGTCCAAATTTGGCAAGCTTCGTTCCACTTTCGATGTGTCAGAAAATTTCTTCTAGGGTAATATTTTGTCGTATAGCCTGAACGTATTTGATTTTCTTTATGTGACTGCTGATCTACATCTTTTGAGCTTTCCTTTGAAGAGTAGTCTCATTTGTACATACGTTGTTGTTGGTTCATTTCCAGCGCCTAATAAATGAAACTGGTCGTTCCGATCGTTGGATTACTAAATTATGAATACTGAATTTATTTAATCTATCATCAAGTCTCGTAGCTGTCCAAATATGTAGTCTATGCTTCAGTGCATTTGTGGAATAAAGCAAATTTACATGCGTTTTGCCATGAAATTGAAGAATACCGAATAAAATCTCATTCTCTGAAAACGACGTTTTTTTGATAATCGGTCTTGTTCATAATTCAAATTTTTGTCTATTTTCAGCAAACATCGAAATTCAGTGGGAACCTATACAATAAAAATGCTGTCAGAAATCTGAGTCCATCGTTGATTGGGTTTTCCTTGATTGCCACGTCGTAATCTTGTCGACGTCTTGTCCATGTCTGATTCACACTTCTGGTGTATCCACTTCCGGTTGAGGGTGAGGAACAGCAGTTGATTTCCTTTAGTTCTTTCACCACCTAACCGTCTCTGTCCTCCACCATGACACCATTTCGTACTCTCTCTGTAATGAACATCTGCATGCTCATTTTTTTTGCAATAACAAATTCATATCATATCGTTGAGTGTGTGAAGAAAGCTAAGCTTACTCACACGCGCGTTGTAAAAGCAGACTAAACATTGTGCCTTTATACTTCTTATTAAGTACCTGAGAGCCATAGAGCGCGTGTGGCGCAGTGATTGCAGGTGTTCTGCGACACACATGATTGACCGAACGATGGTCGATGGTTCAATCCGCTCTCATAGCTCACCAACCCGTCCGTCTTTACTGAGTACGTACGTACATTGGTATCAGACTTGTCTAGGAGGGTAGCAGCGGTGGATGCATAGGTAGGCTACCGAGGGTCATTGTAGGGGCCAGATAGCATTCAATCACCTCAAACGAAGCTAGCAATTGAAGACGAATGCATGGCACATTCCTCAGGAACTGATCAACGCTGAGAGCTTTCTTCTTTTTCATCTGTTACCATTCGTCTTTCTCTTCTCTGCTCCTCATCTCCTCATTCTGCTCTTTTTCAATCTTTTTTTCCCTCTAAAACGTAATGAATTTGAAAACTATTGTGGTTTTTCGAAATGTATCCTCCTTGTGACTATAAGCTAACTATGTGGCTACAAAAAATAAAATACACTAAGAATTTGTCTGCTACTCACGGATTTTTCACATATTATAACTGAAAGCAGTGCAGATTTGACTTTCTGAATGTCCACACAACTCTTTACTTCAAAACGCTGCATCTACGTACAAATGTAAGGTCGTTCCACAGGTTTTGTCGCCAGAGAAGTAAACACCAAGTTTATTGAGCAGAAGTGATTGAAATTGCATAATTCTTAAATCGTTCAATTGCGCATTTTCTTCCGAACATTTTGGTGTACAATTTGCTCATACTTGCTTTATTATGGAGCTGTCTTGAGAACAAATTCGCTTGCTACTCATGCACGAATAGCTCGCAGGAAAAAGTGCTAGTGAAGCAGCACCCAAGATTAATGATTCATCCTGTGGAGGGTCCGAATGCGGTTAATCCTCAGGCTGTTCACTCCAGCTTTGAACTTTAGGGGTTACTTGCTAGCCGTCCTTTCTGCAACCGTATCATCATCCTTAATTTCATTAATCTTGCCCGCCGCTATACTAGTATTTTGCCCTAGCCATTCGTGCATAAGTAACAAGCGAATTTGTTCCCAAGAGAGCTCCATCTTGAATCAATTATGTGAAAGTTATACCAAAATGTTCGTGAGAATTTGTGCAATTGAACGATACCAAAATCATATTATTTTAATTACTTCTCGTTAGTGAATTTGGTGTTTATTACTCCGGTGCCGATACTATAGAACGACCGAATTATATTGTGATTTGTAATTGACGCGTATAGCACAGTGATTGCATGAATCTGGTATCTACACCACTGTTGGTTCAACTGCGCTCCCGAAAGCAAATAAAACTAACCATATCTTCAATGTCGGCAAGGTCGGTCCAGATTTATCTAAGAGAATGGAAAAATAGCGATTTAATCGATTCATAGGATGGCGCAAGTTATTGTATGGGCTATGTATGCATTTAATTATGATGACTGGTTGATGATGCATTCAGTCAGTCATGATTCAGTATGCATTCATTCATTCATTCACCATTCAGCTTACGATGCTCAATGAACCCGAATGCGCATGGCGCACCCCTAAACTGATCAACTCTTAACACTATAAGCATATTGTCGAAAAATTCATCGTTTTCTTTATGTCTCTCCCTGATAACTCAGCGAATCGCTCATTTTTCTAGGTTCAAAAATTTATATCTTTACTTGTTACGTTCATTTGTTGGCCCATGCCGTTGATCTACCGTCTGGTTGCATATGATAGGGTGTTTCAGGAAGTCATAAGATTCAGTAGAATCGTTGAGATTTCTCATATTTCTTTGTGATAACTCTGCTGCATGTAAACTAATTTCCGGAATCAACGTCTATCTGAAAGAAATTCGATTACTGAGTGGTAAAATTCTTTCCATGCACAGTCGCTTGACATGGTTACGAGCTTGAAGAGCCCTAATGCGGGTTTTATGTTATTTTGGAAAAAATCATGCTAAGCTAGCAATATATTAGATAACTGACACGTGTTCTCGAGCCTGTGCGACTATTTCCGGGAAGCTTCACTGACTCTGCTGTTCAAGAATCCAAGTTAGAGTTAGCTGCTCTCTGACAACTCAATCACTATCTGTTTCACTTGAGTGCATTGTCTCCGCTGTGTCGCTAATTCTATACCACTCTTAGCTTTTCCATTCGCAATGTGTTGACTGTTTATGAGTCTGAGATTTCAATATTAGTAAGGTCTGCTCATGATATTCTTGAAGTTTCAAAGCTATCAAAAATCGTCCATGGTATGTTACGGTCTCGAGACGTCTCGTTCTCTATTCTTCCTCTTCAACTCTTTTTATTACAATTATTGCTGAATTTGATTCTATGAAATAGATAAATCAGACTTTGTAGAGTTCTTCATCATTCGGTTAATTTTTTGAATTCATTCGTTTTGTTGGAATCATTATCATATCATAATCACGTTTTGTTGGAATTGATCATTATCTTGAAAATATCTTCCCTTGCAGTGGCATGCTTGATGTGAAGATTTTTACTCACGCACTGTGCCAGCCAAAGCAAGAGGTACATAGAGACAACCGAGGTCTAGGAGGAAAATTATTTGCACATTGTTTTCGGGCAAAAGCTTCACTTAAATAGCGTTGCGGCACGTTTTTAGCTTTGAGATTTTCAGCCTGAAGATGGTGAACCACAAACGATTCATCCAAACAAGGAACAATTGACCCGGAGATATGCAATCATTCCTGAACAGGTGACCCGTCTAAATCATCGTTATTTGTTCAGACTCTATGCCAAAAAAAACTGTCTATAGATACAATTGTGTACTTTTCTGTCAACGATAAGGGTTTATTGAAGAGGCCTTTTTTGCTGGAAGGAAACTTTTCACACGACTCTTAGTGATCATTCGAAAGCTTAAATCTCGATTATTCAAAAAATGTATTTGGGCTTCGAAAAAGCCCTCTTACAGCGCTGCAGTTATTAAAAATTGACTTTCTCATTTGACACATCTAAGCGTATGTTATGATGAACTGAATTCTTCCCTAGACCATCAGTAATCGTTCGATAGCGTTAATCTTTGCAATTCCGAAGCTATAGTTGTTTTCTAATAAGACTCTTTTTCTGCACTCAAGCATAGAAAATGATGTTGAGTTTCACACAATCTTACAAATTGCTTGTTGGATAGAGTATGTGAGTGATAAAGTGTATCGATCGTGCAGCGCAATCCACATGTGGCGCGTGCTTTTTGTTATTAAAAATGACGTTTTTTTCTGCTACAAAGAAAAACTCTCAATAGAAAATATGGCTTGGTACTCCAAGATTTCTTGCACACTTTTATAAGCTTCTCGTCCATAGGCATGGACTGCCTGGGCTCACCCATAGTAACGGGTTTACATGGCAATATGAAAATGAAGATGAAAAGCCAAGGCGCACAGAACGATGTGACCAAGCTTTTTTTTACAGTTTCTATGCAAAAGCCTAACAATCTCTACGAAATGGAGGTAATATTTTCAAATGAATAACGAGAATGCACTTAATAATGCGTAAAGCGTTTAAAACGTAATTCCATCCTTAGTCACAGCGCTGTAAAAAGGCCTTCCCAAAATTAAGTACATTTTAGAATCATACGTGATTATAGCATTCGATTAATTACTAGAACTCCAATGATAATGTTTTGTCCACCGGAAGGCCCTTTTCTGAAGCCCTCTCCGACAACGGAAAAGTACTTGAAATTATTCCACTCTTTTGATTTCTTTTGATCAATAAAGCCGGAAGTGAAAAATGTTTCACATACGATTTACGTGCTTTATTATCTTTTATAGTAACTTTTACCATCTTTCATTTCAGCCAAACCAACAGGAAGAGAGGTAGGAAATTCGTTGTGCTGTGCTGTGTTACTAGTGCATAGTACATTTCCAGATTGGGCTTCTATTTTACTGAAAATTAATACGCTGTAATGATTCAGCTCACACGAAGGCTGTTGCTTACCCGATAATGTAATTATCGTACCGCATGTGCAGATCAGTCCTAACGAGTCACATCTCTTTAACAGAGCCATCAGTTCCGGTGGTGGTCTCTTGGCAGGTTGGTGTCGAATGCACTAACTTTTCCAAAAATATCATTATAAAATAATGAATTCCCAAGACCAACTAGTTAGCAAACTTGACATTGTTCAGATAATTCGTTATTTCTTTCATAAAAAAGCGCGAGGTTGTCAATAAGGTTTATTGACTGAAGTTCCATCGGCTTTTCCAGAGCCAAAGGTCAAATTGACACACGTGGTTTCAGTCAAACACTTTCGTGACCATAACCAATTGTAATAAATAAATCTTGTTAGCAACCCCTTGCATACTCATCAACAAAGTAAGAAATCGTAGATCTTCCTGGCACTGTTAGCACAAAAAAATAAAGAGCTTTAATTACGTTAAACGGATCGCTGATTACCTTACTATACTCCGTTCTTCTCAGTGGTGATCAGTCTTATTGCTTTCATATCAGGAAGGGCGCGTGTGGCCCAGTTATTAGAGATTTCCTGTGATACACACGTGGTCGTTGCTTCGATCCCACGTCCTGGGCTGACCAAGCCTTCCATCCCTCCGTGGTAACGTTGAACTGTGAACAAACTTGTCTGGTAGGATAACAGCAATGACCTGATACACCGTTGGGGCCACTAAGTTTTTGTACAGGCCGACTATGCACTCAGTTACCTTTAACGCCGCCTTATGAAGTCAAATGCATGGCGCATCCCTCAGGAATTAATCAATAACGATGATTTTAATTTCTCTCTTCATAGTCTTGCGATAAGAGTGCAAGTGGCGCAGTGGTCACAGGTGCTCTGCTTCGCACAAAAGGTCGATGGTTCGATCTGGCGCTCATGGCTCACCAAGCCATCCATCTTCTAAGGTCGATAAATTGGTACCAGACGGTTCTTAGTTTTGTCTGGGAGGATGAGCAACACTTTCTCAATACAGCGGAAGGCTACCACGAATCATTATTGTGAAGGCCAATTATGCATATGGTGATCTCAAACGAAGTTGAAAATTGAATACGAATGCATGACGCATCTCTTAGGGGTTGATCAACGTCGATGGCTTGATTTGATTCTTTACATGTTGAGAAATAATACATTTTGAAATTGATTTTGCATTGAAATAGAAGACGTGAATCGCGTAACATCCTATTCATCATTGTATATTACCCCTGAGCTCAAGAAATCCTGAGCTCAAGAAATACATTCCTCATTTCGTGATGCAAGCTTGAGTGATCTCCCTTCACATTGAAGGATTTTGTGCAAGCACACGAAGTATTACGGTTTATTTTTGATTTAATTTGTAACAAAAATTTCTCCATTTTCTTCTTAGCGAAAATTTACTCACTTGAAAAATATATTGAATTTCTGCCCGACTTTATTCAATATTACCCACTCCAGCAAATGCTTGAACTCTCAGCCATAAGATTTCTGCGATTTATGAGCAAAAAGTTGATTTGATCTACTTCGAAGGCGTCTGAAGCAAAGGAAATCTTTTAAGTTGGTGTTAAAATAGTGATGAATTTTGAATTATTCTACTTGATTTTTGATTAGTAAAGTAAAGGAATAAAAGTTAGTTCAAACATCAACTTATCAATCTCTTTCTATTCGAGTGTTTTTGGGATCTCGCTTGGAACAATACAATTGGATAAGATATTTTAGGCCTTTTGGGTCTGATATGGCACTGATAATGCTGGACGTACGTTTCAGCATTTCATGTCAAGCTCATCAGTAGCATATGCCTTCCAGTTTAGCCGGTCGCCTACAAATAAGGGTATCGGCGCCGCTGGGTACAAGAAAAGCACTCGATTAAAAATGTAATGCTACATGTGTTTTGCCAGTCGTCGAGCAATCGAGTGTCATTGTAGTGTCAGCTGATCTTTCCACCGGGCGTGCAGTGTAAGATGTTCGGCGCCGACTCACTTACATGTAGGGGCTCAGTTGAAGCGAAAAGCATGTTCAATTTATCAATCTCAGAAACCTCCTCGTTCTTTTCTTCAGCAGCAAGCAACAAGTATTTGTGTAGTAGCTTAGAGAGATGAAATGTTATAGGCGATGAATTCTTCGAAGTGCATGGGAAATTGGTTGTTAGTTATCGAGAGTTAGAGCTTTGTGGTTGGGCAGGGTTTCATAACCCATTTCTTCAATATTCTCCTTTAGTTATGCAACGTATGGTTGGCGATCATTGTGCAAAAGAATTCATAGAAGACTCAACTAATTGTTCATTTTGTCACCAATGACTGTGCTTTGATCACTTTTTTCTGGATTTGGAAATTTGTAGCGAGTGATTGTCTCGCATCTTGGTCCAATAACTACGCTGAACATCGTCGGCTGTTTTATGGAATCCTGTTGCTTCACACTTTATCAATGATGTAGATATGCGTTGTTTCCTACTACACAAAGAGTGCAAAAAGCAGCAGTGCTTTCGATTTTTTCATTTATGAAGCTTGTTCACCTTTGTAATCGCTTATGAACATCCAGTTGTCTATTGAACAACATTCAGTTTTTCTCCAGCTCAAACTGAGTTCTTGAGGGTTTTCGATTATCGCCTTCTTATGTTAACTATCAACTCCTGATAAGTTCAAATAAAGAGCGCATATGGTGCAGTGGTTAAAGGTTCTCTGTGTCGCACACGAGGTCAGTGGTTCGACCTCGCGCTCATGGCTCACCAAACCATCCATTCCACCGGGGTCGAAAATTGGTGCCAGACTGGCCTCAGACCTGTCTGGGAGGATAAGCAGCACTGGCTCGGTTCAGCGGGAGGCCACCGCGAATCATTGTAAAGGCCAGAAATGAATTCAATCACCTCAAACGAAGTTAAAAATTGAAGACGAATGCATGGCCCATCCCTCAGGGATTGATCAATGTCAACAGCTTTATCCTTTTTCATCCTTGAAGTTCAAATGACTTTTTTCATCCCCGCGAAATCCCACCGCATTTCCGATGCGAAAGTTTTTGAAACATTAGAACAGTGTTCGTTCAGATGATTTTCTCTAATCGTGCACTTCAAAGACATAAGGCTGATTTGCGTCCTCATATTGATTTGGAGTTGAAAAAAAAACCATTTATCGTTCCACCGGTTTTTCTTTCTGGAAGTCGGGCTTTCAAATAAGCCCAAAAAACACAAAAAAGGACCGACATACAAAAAAGTCACAAGCGTCTTTTCAGAACTTTTTTCCCACCTATTATTTGCTGCCACTCTCCAGAACGTCATGCCAACATTAGAATGAGGTAACATGGGAGTGAAAATTGGCGGTCGTTAATTACACCATTTTCGCATCGTTGAAGACATTGGTCTTATAACATCAAGCATCAATGAGACGGAACGAATGTTGACCGATTTCGATAAGGCTTATGGAAAGATGGGTCTCCGACTGAATCAATCAGAGGGATGTCAATGTGGAACGGATTGGTTTCGAATACTCCATTCAACCTCAACAAAATGAATATGTGCAATTGCTCCAGTTATCTAGGTCGGGAAGTTAATATAATGAACGAACTACCTCCAAAACTGAGCAGAAGAAAGCGAGTGACTTGTAGAGCACTTGATGCCTCGAGTGTATTATGAAAAAAAGCAAAAATCATTCGACTTCTTATTCATATTTCTGACTTTAGGATCGTTTCCGCTTTAAATATGCGTGAGAGACGTGTTCGCTAATCAAATAGGATGATAAATCACTTTGTTCATTGAACGCGCAGCCGGAACGTGGAAGCTAGGAGAATCTCATACCTCGCAAATGAGAGAAAGAATTCAAAGTTGTGACCTACGTCCACTCGAAAATTGAGGATGCCGTTCTTTACGCCGGACTACAGAAGATAAGGCGGGTCGGACACGTAAAGCGTTCTAACGACAACCGATGGACGAGTCGCTACCGACTGGATTCCTCGGGATGTAATGAGCACCACAAGTTTGTGAAATTCAACCAAGATGATACCGAAACATGAACAAAACTGATAACCTCGGTTTGGCTTTGAATTAGTGATAATACACGGGGTTATCTGTTATCCACCACACCAACCGAGGAACAGAATAGACAATAGATGAAAAAGAAAATCTTGTAACGTTTTGAAAATTGGGCATCTAGCCTCGGCGTTAACAATCGTTAGAATTGTTTTAATGATCAAGTAATACACGGGTTATTATGAAAACTTTGTTTGGCTAGCGTCTCGATGTCTTTGTCTTCTTCATGGTCAATCATATGAGTCGACTTTCCATATCCGCTCGTCCTCGCGATGTGGTTTTTCAAAGGACTGACAACAAAGACGAAGTGGACGGACGACTGCAAAGAATCGACTCGAATCATCCGATCCTGAATAGACAAGGATATTGAAACGTTAGCTGAATAAAGTTTCAATATTGAACCTTTCATTATTTGTTCATCACAAAAATTATGAAAATGCTGTGTTCATTTTCCGAACTAGCAATATTCGAGATTCTTTATGCTTTAATTGCTCTTTTTGCATCATTAGGATGTTTCGAACATAGTTAAGAGATATGAGTGGTGAGCAAAAAATCAACCTCAGACGGGAGTTAAACCCGCGTTTCATTAATATTAGGGGTGTATGCTACCACTACACCACCAAGGCCACCGCTTACCCATCACTCATTCTTCAATATCCCACTATCATAGCTATCAGCCACCAACAGCTAACCAAAATTAAATCTTTGCAAGTCTGGTCGGGCGAACAGATATTGCTTTCTAGACCAGTTAAGCTGAAAGTCATTGCACATACATAATATTCAAGATATCTTATATATTGACTGCTCTTTTCGCAGTGTTATGATGTTTCAAATATACCTAAGAGAATTGAGTGGTGCGCATTGAGCGCCCCCGGTTTGGTGAAAACGCTGGCTCAACTCTCGTCTGAGGTCGAATTTTTGCTCACCACTCAATTTTCATAGGTATATAAATGTTCATGTATTGATCGGAACACTTGTAAAAATAAGTGCATGTGTTTCAGATCTACAACGGGCAACAATTTCGGCACATGCCTTTTATGCCGAAAACAACGAACATACAAAGACGAGATCACCTTGGATTCTGAAGCGATTGGTAGGTTTTCAATCAACAAATCCACACTCGTGCGAATACCACATTATAAGTAACGGCTCAAAATAGTTACGGAAACCTGATCAAAATTTCGGACTATGTCATTTCAATAGATTTATTCCACAAATTCAAAAAATTCTATTCGTCGAGATATGTAAATATCGTCCGTTCGATTTCCATTCCTTCTAACATCCAAAATTGGATAATTTCCTGTCAATTTCTTAGAATGCCTTTTTATTTTGAGGCATATAAAATAAACGACATTTGTCGACTGCAGTGAAATATGGTAGTCATACTACATAGCTGATGGTCTGCATCTTCTAAATTTAGAAAATTTTTTATTTCTGCGTTTTTTGTCGAGAAATTCAAATTTCCATCAAAGCTGTAAATGTGGTCGGAATTTCAAGTTTACTTAGTGTAGTGTGTCACTGTAGTTCATTAATTTCAGTACGAGTGGTCTAATCGTGCAAAACGACGTGAGATTATCAAGCATGTACAAGCGGCTCTGGAGACGTCCGTCGATCACGAACTCGAGGATGAAGAACTCGAAAAACTCCTTGTTTGTCTCTAGCACTCTCTCAAGCTTATAAAGTTCCTAGTCTGGAGATCTTTTATTTCAGCCTGTGTCATGGGATGTAATGTTTGAAGGATCTATCTCAGAATTGTGTAATCAGGTGGGAATAAGTTGTGTCTCAACCGAATTATTCCTTTTGATTACGTGTTCCAATTACATTGATAACACGTCTATATATGTCTATCGTAATTTATTTCCCTGATGCCAGGACTTTCTCTAGTACTTAGATCACAGACTACTTAGTTTAGGAGTACTAGCGTAGATGGCAAAGTTATTCGATTACTTTTGGGCACAATTCTTCTTGAGGTCATTAGTTTATAGTCTTCGACGGTTTACCATAGCTTTTCGTAAGGTGTAGAAGCCAAACGTATTGTTGTGGGGCGATCGTATACCAATTTGTTCGTGTTCTCAACTCAGCACTTCTCAAAAAAATAAAGCCAATACCAAAAGAAAGAACATTAAATACATAGGAAATCCTGAAGCATTCTAGTAATTTAAGATTCAGTCTCCAGCTTCCTTCAAGATAAGATAGAGTTTTGGCCAGCGTTCCAAAATTAGTATAAATAGGCAAGAAGAAAATGCTGTGTCAAATATCATTGCCTTATGATTCACTTCAGAAGCAGAAATACCTCCAAGCAGTTTGGGAGCTGTTCCACTCCGAGTTGAAATTCCTTCATCACCAACTACTTGTTTTACGGTAAGACAAAGTTGTCCTCTCTCGTGACCCACAAAACTGCAAGCAGTTTGTGATGGTGGTAGAAAAGTTCCCATGATAAAAAAAAAACAATCAGAACACGTCTTCATCAACATCTGTTTTACTGAGCGTTTTTTGGTAGCCAACACTAAGGGTTAAAGTAATAATTTCAATACATCTTGATGTGTAGCTCGATATATTCAATCATTAGACGGTTCGTCTTCATGAGTACTGCGGAACCGAGCACAATTTCCATTCGCGCAATTCGATTATTAATAATAAGTTTGCCATGGCAGTCGCTGTGCCGCATTCACATCGATTTTCTAGGGAATTTGTGGGGTGGAACAAATCTGGCATTAACTTTGAGCAACTAGCGTAACATAAGCGCACTCTTCTGTAAGTATAGTGACTGTGCTTCCTTGCAATCATTTACAAACTCCTTAGCCTCTTTCAAGCCTTTTCCTATCCTATGAATTGAACGATAGAGCAACGACCTCAGGAATACACAGTGATGTAGACGAGGCGTCAGTGGTGCAACAGCTTTGAGCACTCTCCCGTATTGAGTGAGTGCGGGTTCGGCCCCGCCTGACGCAGAAGTTTTGCACCATTCTACATCACTAGTAATCTATAACATCATACCACCGCTCAAAGTAGTTAGATAAAAGGAATTCTATTCGGACTTGGGAAATTTGCTCGCCAACATTTACTGATTATTGATAATTAACATTAATTATTTGAATTTCCTGTTATCACTTTTAACGGCGAATCTCAGCACTTCTAACACTTTATTTGTTTTCTCGCATGAATTATGAACAAAGGTCTTCAATAATTCACGCGTAGTTTTCGCTGTTGCATGAGGAGTTCGTCTTCTTTACGGATGATATAGATTGCTGATCGAGACTGTTCTTCCTGCAATCTTGAAAAAATCAAGCTAAGGCTTTTCATGAAACATTCGTTGCTTGCTTACCGAAGAGCGCTGATGAAGGGGTCAAACCAACACTTTGCTTCCTGATTCGTGCAGCTGATTACTCGGCTAACACCTCCAGATGCGTAACTTTTTCAAAACTTTCATTGATCCGACTCACAACTTTTTTCCACTGTGCGGATTTCACAACTTCTAAGACCCAGTCCGTTTCTCGCCTTCATCTTAATAGTCGTATAATAGTGACTGAGCATGCATGGTTTAAATCTCGAGGTTAGCCTTGCTGTAGCGCTCCATAACGCGTTCGTTGTTGATTGCCGGAGCGTGTTAGGTTGATCAGCCTCGCGCCCACCGTGGCGAACAACACAACCACTCGGTCACGGTTCTACACCGGATTACTGAATGTTGAATAAATATTGTCAGTTCGACGCTGTGAAGGGTCGGAACGTGAGGTGTTGATTCTACTCCTAACGTTCAAAGAGACCATTTGGAAATGCTATGTTTACAGGATGGAGTGTTTTAAGGTCTAAAAACGTTGAATGAGAGAAATGCTTGTGGAAATGTTGATCTGTTCTAAAATTTCTAAGGTAAGATAAAAATAGGCACTAATTATGTGATCCCAATGCTTTATGCATGGCAGTCCCGTAAAGCCACTCGAGATTGGCGGTACAGTAAGACCACAGCATTAACAAAATCCGCTTTCACACACTTTCATTTGTATTAAACGTTACGATCAATGATTTTTTTTTTTTACTAAAGCCGTGTATTCGTTGTACACTTTAGGAATGTTTACAAGGAGCCACTGAAGAAATGTCAAGTAGAGGGCTGTTTGCTCACGGTCGAACCCGAGTTACTATTTGGGAATCTTGAACAATTATGCCGTATATCTCGTGGATTTTGCCAAACATTCCTCTCTCTTCTACAAGACGTCAATTCCAAGGGAATCGGATTACGACTGTACAGAA
The DNA here is from genome assembly GCA_019055375.1 of Parelaphostrongylus tenuis. Lineage (NCBI taxonomy): Eukaryota > Metazoa > Nematoda > Chromadorea > Rhabditida > Metastrongylidae > Parelaphostrongylus > Parelaphostrongylus tenuis. The sequence continues at coordinate 38,167 of JAHQIW010004297.1, read as the reverse complement.
CTCGTTGTAAAACTTTTCGAAAAGGTATGCCTTTTTTTTCTGCTTTTTCACTAGTATTAGAGATATACATTTGTAATAATCAAAAAACTGCTCTATTTGTCGATTTTATTAAACCATCAAAATAAATGAACTGGCATATAAGCAACGATTCACGAGACCTATCGTGCGACAGATTTACTCCCAAGTAGGCTTCTGAGCGAAAATGTCGGACTTTCAATTGGGAAAAATTTGATGAACCACACAGTGTACATCGTAGTTGTCCTTCTTGAACAACACCTAACCGTTATAATGCAGCAAAACATTGGAATAGTATGTCAAATTTGGAAGAAAGAACGTGAGAAATTGCGAACTGGCTGTTGCTCTTCACTCACATAGTCCTGAAATCTCGTGTTCTCTCCCGTTTCGCCCAACAGGGCATGGGCCACTGACGAGGTGGGGAGGGGTGGGAAAGGGGGCTGGGGCGAGACCTCCGAAACACGCGTATATAGCCCTGGCGTACCAACCTTGGGTAAGGCTTTGAACATTCTTAAAAATTTACATTCTCTTAGTGTTTGTATTGCTTACGATCTCGACAAACTACAGAAAGAACGAAGACTCATTAGGGTTCAACTTAAATTATTGTCTTTCAGAATAATGATATGTGTTTCAATGAGTACTTGAAGAGAAGGATATCGACAAATATTCCAAGATTTGAATTTGGTGAATGAAACGTTTGAGCAAGCGCGGTTTCACCAGTGTCATCTGGGTCACCCACGCTCTATCCATTCCCAATCATTAGAGCACATAGCAAACTTCTCATGTCATTAGAGCAGATAGTAGGCTTCTTCATCGATATATAAGAACTGATTTTTGTTATCTGTAAATTTATTACGTACGACTCGTGATTATTAAATAACCAAATGAAAGATTATCATAATTTTAGGGAAGGAAATTTAAGAAATGCGGCGGCTAGGACGCCAAGCTAAAAACGATTATTAAAACATCTGCTTAATTCTCTCAAGTACTTTATCTGAAAAAGAGTTTAAGATTATGTGATTGACACCGCCCCATTCTCTGCCAGCAATTTGGACTAATGCTTTCAGTTCTCAAAAGGTCCTCAACGATTTCTGCATACCAAGCATACTGTATTAACTACAAAGCCACCATGGAATATCTTGGTTCAATTCGCCAAAAAGAGGAACGATTTACAGAATTTGAGCGGGTGCGTTGTGTGCTTGGAACTTTTTCCAGGTCAAAGCATGCCATATATTAACCCTTTGACTTCCACAGATCCGATCTCTGTGTCTAAACCAGCAAGGCTGGACTGTCTGCCCCACCTCCTCTGCGACTCTAACCCCCAGCGTAGGAGCGCACTGAATGTATTATCGTATCACCTCAATAATAATATTGCTGTTATTTCCTTATCTTATGTTATATACAATGCTGTTAGAAATAGCGAAATAACAACAGCAATACAATTGATGTCGTACAGTTATACATTCAATACGTTTCAATGCTGGATGTTAGAGTCGTGGAGGAAGTGGAGCAGACAATCCACATTTGCCAGTTAGAAACACAGAGGTTGGGTCTGTGAACGAACGATCATTTGTGATTAGAACGTTTGAAATTGGAAATACGTTTTTTTTAATGAAAGATTGTTTTCTTTTCAGATATGTATGGCGGCATGAGCGATGTTCTCGGTTACAACTGGAAGATTTGTTGATTGCTCCTTTGCAAAGGTGAGGATGCTACCTGGATCACTGTCAGACGCCGTAGCGTCAGCACATTAACACTACGTACTTACAGGATCACACGGCTACCAATTCTGTTGCGCGAAATTCATAAGTACACGGAAGGAGACGAGAACAAGGCAAAAGTGGAAAAAGTAATTGATTCGATGACGGAAAGCCTTAGTGAGTTGGCGCAGATTGTTTGAGAGAGGTTTTCTGTTTGAAATCTGAAAGAGTGAAGTGGACTGACTCTACTAACTGCAGTCATCTACTTAATGGAATTTAGTAGGAAATAGTGAGAATAAAAATGACATCGATTTTTTGTTCAGTCTATTGTTTGCCCATTTTTTATCCGTCCACATGTACATTAATTTTTTCAACATATTAGCGACAATGCGCATTGCATCCGCTGCGTGCCCACTCAAAGATGTCTCAAATTGTCAGCTGCCAAATATAAGAGCTATTAGCATAGGATCTATAAATCCCACAAATCCATAAATGCCCTCGCATTCAGTGGCGATAGAGAAGTCAGCATCGAAATGCTATTCGAATGATAAGTTATCTATAGGGTCGATAGATGATAGTGTGCAGTGGTTACACAACTTTGAACGGCTACAACAGCTGCAAACACAAGTCATCTGGCCGTCGATCTTTGAACTCGAACCGAAATCTTTCGTTCCAGACGTGAGTCCGTTGGTCTATTTATATAGTCATGATCACTCTCTTGTTCATAGAGCGCAGAACGTTCAACGTTCATCAATCCCTGAAGAGTGCGTTAAACATTCGATTTCAACAAGCGTCGTAGAGGTGATTGAATGCATCTGGCCTTCAAAGTAACTAAGACTAGCCTACCGATGTATCCTTGACCCCGATAAAATGGGTAATTTGGTGAATATGGACGTGAGGCGAATCAGTTTCCATAAGTATCATTGCAGTACATTTCTAACCAATGTGCTGCACTCGCTCTTGCCCTGCCCGCATACCAATTTATTCTTTTGTTTAATCATTGCTTTTAACCTTCCTAAATCGACTGTCACAAACCTCGTTGAAACATTAATATGTAGTCTTCGAAAATTGCTTTAGCCATCTCTTGAGGTTTGGTCACAAATTCATTCGTGGCAACAGTTCGGCAGACACGCATGTTTCGGCGGTATTGCCATCATCAGTGTCGTTTTCTCGACCACTTTCATAGAGATTGAGCGCCGAAGAATGGTAAATCGTTAAGTGAAACCGTTTACCTATAGTCCATGCCACCGACGAATTTGAGAGCAAATCTTGAAAAGACGGCTAAAAACGTTCTCAAATACTTTGGATGAATGTTTTTCACAAGGTTTGTAAAAAAAACATTCAATCAAAGAAGGTACTATATTGCTCATATCACCAGCATTCTTTGGCGCTCAACCCCATGATAGGGGCGAATGGCCGAGAATGCCGCACTGATCATGGCGAAACTGCCAAAACATGCGTGTTTGCCAATTCTGTTGCCACGGATAATGTTGTAACCAAACCTCGAAAAGATGGCGTAAAACATTCTCAAAGACTAATGATTTTATAAACTTAGCGTTGAGCGGTGTGGCGCGTAATTAGTGGTACATGTGCCAGGAAGCTAAAGGATAAGCAAGAGTGCTGATTCGATCCTTTTTCAAACTCTCTTGCTGTCGATCACCTGGAGTTGCCTTAGCTCGATTACCTCCGCTATTGCAAGACAGTTCATCTCGACCAGCATTTCCGACATTCATGGTAAAGATGAAATCCTCATGGCAGCCAAAGCAAGACGTTTCGAAGATCTGTTGAAAGAGGAATGCAGGGAAACGAGCCAAATGCAAGAAATGCCAGGATCCTACACTCAGTCGTAATTACAAGTCGTTTAGAAGGTAATAAAAATAAGTTATCATCAAAGCAGGGGCCCATGATACGTAGAAGACACAAGAAGATGAGTAATAACGTGTTATCAGATTAATTGCTGATTGGAAAAAATTTTCGCATTTATATGTGGGTTTGACAGCCATATGAGACCTTTGTCTTCTTCACGAATCTCCTTGAATAGTGATGGAGTTACATCTTTCTGGAACTCTGTGGTCCCTCTAGTAAAGCATCGACCTAAATGAAGTGGAAGCTTTGGCGCTGAAGACGAGATCACTTCAGTAACCGCTCATAGAATCTTTCACCAATGCGCTTTGCTTGTCCCTTTTTGCTTTGTTTAGTGGAAACAGAGATTTGACGAAGCGAACTTGGAGTTGAGAATAGAAAAGATATATTTCTTAATTGAATCATACAATCTCTAATCAATTAGAACTGAGTGGATTCATTAGAGTGGTGATTGTTAGTATGCAATGAGGAGTATCTTGAGGTGAAGGATCCAAAAATTCCTGAAATTATGAATTAAAAATATTGTAAAGTGCATTGTTAGTTTGCTGATACTACGAAGACAGTTCTTCCCTTCAACCGAGTGCCTTAGAGAAGCGTTGATGTTATAAATAGTTCAATTTTCAAATTTTTTCGTTAATTTAGGAGAAGAACAATTAGATGTGTGGAAGTCAGTGACTTTCTAGTCACTCAAAAATTTTCTTTAGCATTTCGTTACATGTCCAGCCGCAGAGTATCTCCGAGAAATCACGTTTATTAATTTCTGTATAGTAATTCGTATTCTTCTAGATTAGTGAATTCATCTTCTTGAAACTCTTTCCAGTTTCTCAGAGTTGCTCTTTCTCGTCAGTTTTGCGAAAATCTCTTGGCCCATCCGCGGCGAAAGCTGATTCACGAGGGACCGCTCGAATTAGTCGGTAAGTTGTACAGTGTAAAAGTATGCTACTTTTTGGAAATGTGAATAAATGGGGATAAAATTAAAAATTTGTAGGATTAAATCAGTTAAAAGCTAAGGCCAAGTTTAGACGACAGGGTAATGTGTATACTAGAATACGATAATTATTCATGTGGATTAGTAGATGCTTGCAAATATGATATTCATTAGTGTAGAAATGAACGAGAAGACAGATTTTGATTTACATTATGGTGAAGGAGAAATGAGTTTGTTAACACCGACGTTTTAAGAAAACGGCAGAGCTGTGGATTGCTATGCATTCCTCTTCAACGACATGTTCGTCTTATCGAAAACAAAAAAATGCGCTATGAAGTTGAGAATGGTAGGTGTTGTTTCACTACTTTTGCTAGAAGAACATCTATGTTGCTGTCAAAGCTTATCATGTAAAAGAGTACATAGAAGTGGGTATTGAGTAACCTGTATCAAATGTCTCTGATCCTCAAAAGACTCGAGCGAATCCAGTAAACTTCCCTGAAATTAAGACTACAAACTTTCCCCCGTCGCGTACAAAAGTAGCCCAGTGAGTTCTCGCCGTGGGTTGTTAAGCATCGCATCTTACCTCTAAGATTTTCTTGAAAAGCTGTGATCATCTCATTTTCATAGCCTACGGACAGTGAGAAATTGGAGATAAAGCGATGTCGTGAACGTATTCCGTTTTGAAAGATTGATTTTGCTAATTTTCCAAGCTTTTGAGTTTTTGAAAAAAGTATTACATTTTCTCATTCTTTCCTACATTGCCTCGGCGTCATTGTTCTAAAGAAAACATTTAAGTCACTTCGTGTGGCGAAAAACCATTATAAAAACGAGAAAAAACGGAGTTTTTATCGGATACATGGTCTCATAAGAATATAGATAATGATTTCCACTGTTTTCTCGTTTTCTAGAAAGGCACTTCGGTCGGTAAGAGCGATCACTATGTCGTGCAAAGGCAGCCGGTTCCCTTGGATTCGTGCGTTTTTTGCGATGCTGATTCTAATGACTCGAACACCTCAAGTGTGTAATTTCCTCATCGGAGAAGTGCTTGATGTTTGAAGTGATAAAAATCGATGCTTATAAAACGTGTTAAATTTCAGTGTCTCTGAAATTTGCCTTCGTGATTATTCACCTTACTCGATATTACCAAGTTGTTGCAATTTATACGCTTCAGGCCGCAGATAAACACGATAAGGTACGGAAGCATCTTTCTGTTTGAGTTCATTTCCGAGATTTTGAGAAAAAGACAGTAACCACCCGAACAATTATATGAACGAGGTAGTTATTACGGCTTAATGGCGAGTATCATATCATCATATAGTTATCACTTATCTCTAAAAAATGCAATCATCTTAGCTTTATTTAGTTTATATAGCTTTATTGCTTAGGAACTATGGATTGAGAAATTCCAAGAGTCTATTGAAAACTACGAGTCAATACAACTTAAAGACATGCTGAAATGCACACCACTATTTTCGAGTCTAAGTTTGAGAAGGTGAGATTTCTGCAGCTCAATAACTAGTTTCCTTTTAATGTAATATGACTCACTACTAAGGTGCTCTTCATCACGTCTGATGACGAAAAACCCCAAAGAGAAGGAAAAAGATGAGCAGGAAAGTAACGAGTCGTTGGAATAAATGGAATAATGAAACGGATTATTCATGTTAATGTTATTGTCTGTAATATTCGTTCTTGTGATCCAGTCTGTACTCATAATTCTAAATTAATAATGTCAATGAAGTTCTATTTTTCTACTACTGTTCTGACTCTTTTCATGACTTTTTTTCTATAAAAAATGTACAATCGAAACAAATTCTACGTAGGATCTCATTGAAATGACAAAGTAAGCTGGGATCAAGCGACAAGCAATAAATAACATATTTAAGCCTTGACCCATGACATGAACCAAATCTTTATCATGAGACATTCATCACCTCTAAGCGTGGGAACGCAACGAGTGACCACGTATAATTTTTCCCTTTACCAATAATGTTTTCCAATGAGATAGAAGTAGATTTGCACAGTTCTTTATTCGACAGCTTTCAAAATTTCGTATCTACAACTTTGAAATATGCAGAAAGGCTGATTCAGGCCGTTTTCAAGGTTTGTTACGCCAGCGGCTTACGTACGTTTCGGGTGAGCCCGCCCGCCTCGTCTGAGCCATACGTTCCACTAGCCATACTGCATAGTAGGAAAAGGGAAAAAGCAGTATACTAAGACATGACGACATCAACTGTCGTCTGCACCTTTTTGCAGTCGATGGCACATGGCTGTCATTTATGATATAGACATTGTTCTTTATTCGTCTATTTTCAAAATCTCGTTTTTCGAGCTTTGATATATTCAGAAATGCTATCAGCCATGTATGACTGTAATAAAAACCCGGACGACATATCAGTCGTCAGGTCTAAATATAATGCGCCTCAGCTTACTATGTTGGGTGGCCAGTGGCACGTTTGTGGCTCTGACGAGGCGAGCGAGATCACCAAAACGTGCGAAGCCACTAGCGTAAACAAGTCTCAAAAGCAGCCAAAACCAGCCTTTCTGAACATAGGTTCGTATATTTCTAAGCGAAAAAACGAAAGTAGAAATAATACAATTTGAGAGAAAAATAAAACAAACTTGAGCTGCGGTATCAACATCTTATCGGAGACAATATATTTGCAAGGCTCCGCAGCAACACACAAATAACTGTGCAAATTCTTGTAGTTCCTATTCACTTTCATTGCTACTAAAATTTGAACTTCAATGGAAGTGCTACACTGAAATAAGAATTACCACGTAAACAAAAACTACGAACTGTGACTGTCCCTTTCAGAAGAGATTCGATTGTTGTCAGAGACATTGGATTGTGGTAGGTGGTACACGCTGATGTCAGCTGTAATGTCAAAGGCCTAACCCAATTCCTGTTTACTTAGCTTCAGGTTACGCAATATATAACAATCTGGTAATATAATAACACGATGACATCTTTTGATACTTTTATGAGGTTTAGTACGGTCCTTATACAGTACTAGACAGCTGCTGTTTCGTCCTTGCAGGCTTCCAGTAGCACGGCGCCTTTCGGTTCAGCTGACCTTTTGCAAAAAGATATATCCCTATTTCCAAAGGAATCGACACCGAATTATTAGATCACCGCATGTCGAGTGACAAATTCCCCCGACATAGCAGTGACCACAGTCGAACTCTCGTGGCTGGTAAATTGAAACATACCTTCACTGATGAGGTGATTCAATGATTCGGCGTCGAATCCTTCATAAGTAGAGGTATATTCCCTGCAAAGGATCAGCCGAACCGAGAGACAACGTGCTACTGATGAGCCTGCAAGGGCGAAACAGCAGCTGTCTAGTACTGTATAAGTGCCGTACCCAACTCATATAACGTTCAAAATATGTTGCCATGTTATCAGATAGATTATCAGAGTGCTACCAGTTTTTGAATGAGATTTCTATATAAACAGTCGGGAGTAAAGGTATAACATAAAACCATATATAATTACAAGGTGATAAAGGAGCTAAGCGACACATCTCAGTGAACATTACTTCTTTGTTGAACGTCGATGAAATCATCACATTTTTGAAGTTCGACTTCTACTGAACCTGGCATTTGTAATTTGAACTGCCTTACGGGCTACACTTTTTGAAACTTGCGCCATACTGGCATTTCGTCTAAGTGTTGAACAACGTTTTAACAATTTTGCTCTCCTCAGGCCTAAACGTGCAACAATAAGATGGGCATATCACATCTAATTATTTAATTAACGTCCTATATCTAATAAAAGCTTTATTTCCAAAAAACAGTTTCAATGCTTGCTTATTGAAGAGATCCCCTCGATCGAACTAATTTGAAAAAAGTACACCCAATATGTGGAGTGCTGTGCAAAAACGTTTTCGTCAGCCGGGCTTCGAACCCAGATCTCCCTCTTTCCGGGAGCGTATGCTAACTGTTGCACTACCTATGCTCGTTTTGCACAGCACTCTTATTTACGCTATGACGCGTTGTCTGCCAACAGCCAACCGTCGACGGTCTGGCGGGGCGGAAAGAGTGAGATCTGAGTTCGAATCCCGGCTGAAGAAAACGTTTTTGCACAGCACTCCACATATTGGGTATACTATATAACATCATACCACTGCAAGTGGCAGTCAAAATAAAATGAATTAAAAAATAAGTCTTGGATGAGGCGCTATATCATTCAAGATAATCTGGTACTCACCACTTCTATTCAATCACGAACTTGAGAAATTTCTCTAAAAAGTCTCGAGAACTTGTTGCATCGATATGATATGATATAGCACGTCTATGCTCTAAAGAAGGCCAAATTGCCGGGACGTCAGATAACACTGTGAAGAAGATATACCAGTCTCGAGCAAGCTTCAAAAAACGATCGTTATCCCCGCATCGTCCTCCCTCTCATCCTGATTTCAAATCCGTAATTATGCTCTTCTTGTGATCATAGATCGAACATAAGCACTCAGACATGATTTTATCATATGTTCAGTGGAACTTGAAAGCAAAGTCTCCCTCTTCCCATGTTCATATCTATTCAATTTACACACGATATTCTGGAAAGCAGCATCAAAAAATCCAATTAGTTTCCATTGCTGTCACAAAACGCTTCTCCATGAAAGTAATTTATCAGCAAATTGGGATGTAGTAAATAGAATAATCGTCAACACATTAAGCCAGTTCACTTTCTCAAGGTTATTAATGCGCACCTAATAAAGGACAACTCGATTATATCAATGAGCCTGAGGATGAAGATATATTCAAGGTCAGCGATGGCTGGCTGAACAACCTCGCAATCAAAATATACAGACTAAAGAACTGTTTGTATTTGATAGTCCTTGGACTATTTAAAGGTGTTTGGAAAGTACCTACCAATACATTTGATATAAATTCATGACAAAGTGTTTCAAGCTGTTGAGATTCATGTTCACGTGTGCTCGGTTTCTGCTTGAAGCTCTTGCTCTTCCCTATGAATTTTGTTCAGTACTGTCGAGTGAGCGCTACCTAGAATCACTATATCTGATACAACCTCGCAATCGTGCTGCCAGGTGTTCACCACAAACAGCCATCGACCTTTTTAGATCAGGCACGGGTTACCAGTCAAGCTTGCTCAGAATTTTCAATGAGGGTTACAGCTCTTTTCTCCACTGCTCGGGAGGAGCTCAGTTCGATCTAAAGAAAATTGGGAACTGCTGTTGGTAAAGGTCCAAGAACATCGCCCGTTAAACTAGGATGGAAGTCAATTAGACCAATACTCAGCAAAATCCATAAAGAAGCTCTAAGTCCTCAGAGCACAAAGCAAATCCATTCTCGAGCCCAAGGGTCTTTATGGATGATAGATACGAATGAAACGAGTCATATGAAAGAAGTGGTGCGTTCCATACGTGCGATATAGGGTTGTGCAAAAGCGCAGAAGAAAGTGGAAATAAATGTGCAAAAATTTGCTTTTATACATCGCTCCTTCCACATTATTCTGCATTCAAAGTCTGTTTTGCCCACTTGACACCTTTCTTCCTCGAGCATTCCAGATATCTATTCGTTCATTCTTGTTTTCTAGAAAGGAATCTGCAACTTCTGTCTTTGTGAGCCACTTGGCAGTTGTGCAGTAGATGCATATGAATTTGTCACTCATACTTCAGTCATACATCTCTGTACTTAAAATGTTAGGATGAAAGACAGGCATTTAATGAGTTATATTCCAGAATTTTTTTCCACATTTGAATCCATTGATGGAAAGTTTGCACAGATTTTGGCAACGCATCAAAAAAGAAAGTATTACCTAAACAAAATCAATGATCGAGGAACTCCTACATGCACCAGCACAATATTAGAATGTAGATGAACACCATGTTCAGACGGGTACCACTAATTAGTTGCTTAATCAATGCTCTATTAATGCCAGTACGGGCTTTCAAGATCTGCTTTGCCTGGGGATCAAAGGCTATGTTTCAACAACATGCTTCGTTAGGCGCTATAGAATTATACTCGACCTTGACTATTCACAAGAGTCGGTTCGCTTCCCACATATCACCAGCCGGAACCTGAACTCAGTTTGGTGCCAGTCCGTGCTAGTCCACATTTAATCTGTGCTGTTATGCTCTCATCAGAAAAATCTCTTTTCTGCAGAAACACCATGTTGTTTGTCTTCGGGGTTTTGTTGAGCCTAAGCACAGGGTCGACCCTCATGATACTCACCTTAACTCTGCCAGTTTGTGCTTAACACGATAGAAAAGTGACCAAGAATCCTTTCCCGTAACGGGATGCATTCTTCAACTTTTTGAAGTTGATGCTTCTTTCTTTCTTGTATAGATTTTTGGTAATTGCTCGATAGTTGGGAATTCGCGATTCCTATGGTGTGCTTGTTTCCGGAAAAAGAACTTTTTTATTACGATGTAGCAGCGAAAACAAATTGATTATACACTCAGTGTGCTTCGAAGCATTTTTTTTTTTGCTGGACAGAGTTTTTCTTTAGACTATTAGTAATCATTCGTTAAATCTCTGAAATACGCAATTTATACTTGTTTCCTGAGAAAACCTTTTTAACAGGCTGTAGCGCGACGATGATATTGAGTTTCACACTCGCTGCGCATTTTTCGTCTGCTAGGGTATGTGGATGGCCGCGTGGATAGAAATTTACAAGGTTTGCAACAAACGGGGAACAAGTGTGGCACTTGATTTTACTTTCAGTGCTATAGCACTCCAAGAAAACCTAGAAAAGACAAAGTAAACTTTTGAAATCACCAAGATTTGAGTTATCTTACCATTACTACAAGACTTGGGAAGAACTAAAACAGATTTTCTCTTTGAAGGCTGGAAAAATGCATATCAATAACCGAATTATGACCCGCGATTAGCCTAACAATCAACCAAAAATTTCCTGTAGCGTGTGAGAACGTGTTATTATATTTCGCTATTACTGCATTCTAAAAAAGATCTTCTCAACAATAAGGCATAGTTTTGTCGGTGATGATCAAGTGATTGACTGACTACCAAAAATTCTACGCGAAGAGCAAAGAAAGGCTTTGTCCTCAGATCGTCGATAATGCATCCCGATAACCAAAAAGCACTAAGACTTACAACTATTATATTTTGTACAACAAGATTTTTATTCGCGCCGCAACGTCAGCACACAGACTAAGGGGGGAACGGAACTACAGCACTCCAGTTGCCTAACAGATGGGTTGAAGCCACTAGTAGTGCTGCCTGTGACTCACGACTTATGAGATAAAAGTTTCGACCGAATTAGTATTTTGAATATGTGAATTCGAGAATGAAAATGCGATAATGATCGCCAAGAAGTTATCTTCTAATCTAATTAGGCGGACTGTAGAGATTGTTTTTTTTTTCAAAAGTCGGAAAGACGACATGATAAACACATTATAGAAGAGGAGTAAGTACCTTGAGCAAGTCTAACAATTTAGAAAGACAGTGGTTATGCAGAAATTTGTGAAAGACTTTCCAAACTCTCAAGCCTCTGCGTTTTTAGATTTCAGTGTCCGCAGCAATTTCTGTGCGCATAATCTGTTTCATTACAAACTATAGATGCACTGATGATGAAAACGTCCCTGATCATTCACATTTTTCCTCTCATTAAAATCAGATGGCGGGTCATTTTTTGTTTTGAAATGATCGCGATGTCGGGTTTGTGGTGTGATAAATGAAACTGGCACATTTCATATGACATGTGTGAAAGTACACCGCTTAGCTCCTTTTTTTTTGCTTTGTTGTAACAACTAATTGCTCATTTTCATTTCATATTTCCAAACTGAAAAAATCATTTTTCTACCTTAGCTTGAGGCAGCTGCCATTGTGCTGAAGTCGAAAATGGCTTCCTGTTACCAAAAATATACTTACTTTTCAACTCCCAACAGTAAAGCTATCAGAGTAAAATATCCACAATGGTCTTCCATAAAAAATGTGATGCATTTCGAACAAACGAAGACGGAGAAAATCAGAAAAAATCGAGGATCGAGGAATAGTGCGAAACCAGTCATTCACCAATAGTCTAAACTTGTTACTGATATGGTACATCCTCGCTCTTTCGGGATTCATGAAATCAATAGTAATATTTATCTGTTGCGCGAAAACACATGGGATTGCCTTCATAACTGCAGCAAGATTTACAGTTTAGTGGCTTATACAGATCATTCGCTGAGCAGGTCGTTGGTTCTTGTGAAAAAGGGAAAAAAATTCATATGTCTCTTTCAAGAATTGATTATACAATTAATGTGATTAGGGCAATTGTAGCATAAAGGTTAGAAGTGTCCTGCGATACACACTTGCTCAATGGTTTTATTTCGCGCCATAGACCTACCAAGTTTTTTATTCCTTGAAATTGACAGATTGCTATCAAACTTGATCAGGAATATAATAGTACAAACTTGAAACTTGGGTAGATTACCACATGTCACTTATTGTATAGCAAAGTATACAATCACTCACTTCTAATAATCAACGATGTGGGTGGAATGCAGAGCATATCTTCCAGAAGTTGACAGACACTAAGAGCTTTATTATCATCCTTCAACATAACCAGTTCGTTGATGTTCTGCTTAATCTCTCTCTTGTTCCTCCCTTTCTTAGAACTAAAATCCTCCAAAAAAAAAACGCTCAAAGCTCGGCTTTCAAGTCTAACTTGGCCATTAATTCCTCATATTGGCATGCTTCTATGCAAATTTGATGTTATGAGCGAGTTGTTGCCGTCGTAGTCGGTTTACAATGCTAATAATTCACAATATGTATCAGACGCTAGATGCTAGATAAAATCGATTTATCTGAAAAATTGAAGAATTTTTTAGAAGTAGAGGGATCGAGAAAGGCAGTTTGATATTAATGCAAAATCTCTAATTAGATATGGGTTTGAAATCGGAACATCAAAAAGTTGAAATAAATCGACGAGTGAAGCGCTTTATGTACTAGGTTGTAACGAAAGTTTCCATCGTTTCATAAAACATTATAAAATTTATGAATATATTCAGGCAACAAACAACAACATCTATTCTTCAAAACACAGACCATTATTATCCACCACTTTTTGCCATCGGTCAGATGGAGATGATCTGATGGAGATGGGTCAGTACGGTTGTATGAGAAAGTTCTGCTGTCAATTCACACGAACTTGATGACGGCTCATTTTCAAAACCAAAAATCAAGTGTTCATCATTGAGTTCGATTGGTCGTCCGGATCTCAGTCTGTCGATCAACTCTTCATTTCTGGCCTTGAAATCACGAAATCGCTCGCGATCTGTTGAATCTCCAACCGTGCGGTCGCCCCAAGCTCTGTTGATTCGGCAAGCAGCATCAGCAGCTGAACCAAATTTGTACTCGTAAAGCATCAACAAACGTTTTTGTTCCCTGGACAATTCCATTTCGTAGCAGATATAGACAAATTATCTATCAGTAGATGCGCAAGAAGTAGACCTTCTTAAATGATAAGAAAATCACACAAGATTCATGCGAAAAAGCGACATTCTCATCCAAGCAATGGAAAATTTATTTCAACCCAACAGACCCACATCTCTTTAACATACCAGTAACCCTGAGCTAAGTAAGTGGTAAAGCGCGTCTTGAAATTGTTGAAAATAGCATCAAACTTACAACTTACTCCAATTACATTAGCATCACCACTCAATTCATTCATGAAATTGACGCTGTATACGTAAACCTCTCGTGGTGACATCATTCATCATTCTGGTCCTAATTAAAAGTGGAACACTCGTTTTCGAGGGGCAAGGTGACATGCTTTACTTTGTTATTCGTCAGTCAATCCCTCTTTGGCACAGAGCCTCTTATAGCCCACATTTCATGAACCTACACCTGTTCTATGGTTGTTCTTCCGCCTGAAAAACTGCATTTACATTGACTGGCGCAAGTTCTCTCTCTTGCGGAAACGGTTTTCCAATGTCTACCTTGTCCTTCATTCCAATCATCTTAAGATCGTATCTTCATTCTCCGAATCTCGTTTTAAAACTGATGCTTGGAATCGAAAACACCAAGATTGTGCCCTTCAGCCTTTTTTCCTTCACTGGATCAGTCATTCATCATGTTTTTTGAATCATCACATGCACAGAAAGTTAGCACTGTCATTACTTTGCCAAACGTGTATAAAATGGATCTTGGTATAAAACGCTAAAACGCAAAGATTCTCTATCTCATCGCTTCTTATAATAATGATATAATATTATAAACTATATATCGAAGAAGATGAGTGATACTCAAAACTGGGCCTCAGGCGGGAGTTGAACCCGTGTCTCATCTTTACCTCAACATCCACATGAGTTATACAGTTTTGCATATCATCCAGCATTCCTAATGGATAATTCATTTGTTTTCAAATTTTTTATTGTTTTATTATTTATTATTCATCCAACACTACTATTTTCTACTATTTATCGCTCACTTTGTCTATATAATTCTCTGCTTTTGAGTCTCATCTATCATTTTAGGTTCAACTTTTCTGTCTTTGAATCAACAAATTTCTTCTAGTATTCATTGAACTCTGATGACGATTCTGGCTTATTTTACTGCTTTACTTTATGGGACCCTTCAACATACAAGATTTCAGAAATAAAGTGTTTACCTAAGCCTTTGGAACTCTATGAGAAATTCTCAACATTTCTTGGTTCAAGTACAAAGATTGCAAGATTTAGCGAAGCATTTAGATAAATCGCCTCTTGGAGGACGAGGTATTGCAAAGTTCAATTCTCTTAATGAAGCGCCAAGAAAGCAAGGTCTCCATCCTGGCAGATTAGGAACAAATATACTTTGGCATTGATCTTTGGTTCTTACGATGCATTTTGTCACGAATGTATCAATCACAGGAAAAAGTAAAACTGCAAAAAAATTAAGAAGTATCTTTCGTGAACCGATATCCTGTAGCCCTAATATGGAGTCTAGTCGATTTTGTCAAACTGACAAAGTTTTAGCTAACCTTTTTAGAGCCTTTGTTTTTCTCAGAACCACAATAATTTGAGTCGTTCGTCCCTCAATGTGTGTGCTCGTTTTAATCGCATTGAATCGAATGCATTGGATTGGAGCACCGCATGAGAATATTAGCTACGGTTAGACTTTTATAACACCTCGTACCAGCCTATTAATGCAACACAAGAAAAAAATGCCTAATAACCCAAAAGACGGTCGTTGGCATCTCATACTGATGAACTCTGTAATACTAATTTATGGAGAGTTAATTGACGGCTAATGAAGCTGTAAGGGATAAATAATGTTGTGAGGTTGAACAATACCTCAGGAATCTTTGGCATGCCATCCCAGAGTTCACTGAGTCCTACAGAGATGAACGAATGAGATATTAAACAGATACATTGATTGAAGTGCATGGAAATGAATTAAGCCAATTTCGTTTTCTGCATGCAAAATCAGATACGAATCTATCAACTCTGCAAAGAAACTCGATAACACGCAGATATCGAGCCAATATTACACATTTACAATGGACACCACTACTACTGCGCCTTTTTTCACTATTAGTCAAGCGATTTCCTATATCTGTCATGGAAACACAATGTAAGCTTGACTGATTTTCGTTTCCTTTAACGTTCATCTCTTTATATGGAATATATCGATTTAAGAAATTATCATGATCAGTCCCTACCCGATTTTCATTCGCTTTATTGACGAAATTGACAAAGGGCCGGTTTGTTGGCGAAATAGGTGAGGCCAAACGGGTTGAATACACCCCCATTTATGCACGGTTCAACGCGTTTCAACGAAAAGTTCGATTGAAACAGCGACATTTTCAAGCCGTGATTGTCAGATATTGACAGAGTAAAATCGAAAAGAACACCTCTAAAAGGTAAAGGATTTGCAGAAAATTGTCTAACTTGTTCCAGAAGTTTTATAATCCTGCGAGCTCCCCATAATTGGGGTGAAACGAGGCTGTGCAGTTGTAATTGGCCAGTTGTGTAGGATACATTTCCCGCATTCACTTTCGGGCAGACATGAAAAAAATGTGAAATTTCAACAACGAATTTATGGTTCCAACGTCAAACTTTTCGACGACTCCGATTTTATCAGAACATAAGCGTATTATTGTACAGCTTTTTCTTCATTATTCGGTGAATACCCATAGTCTTCATTAGGCTCCGGTAAAATCAGATAAATTTGCTTTTTCTTCGGAAACTGTGAATCAAAAATCAAAAACGTGTGAAAACAATCTCGTCGAGTCATCTAAAAACGCTTTTGTAAATCGAGTTTTATTTGATCTGGTTATGAATAGTCGATACATTGTTCTTCTCTGATAAGTCAACAAGAGGTTATTGTGACTCTACTTATTGGACGTCCTGGAACGCATGCCTAGTTCAAAAGCAGAAAATTTTTTTTGCCGATTGTCCACATCTGCTCAGTTTGGCAAGGACAGCTAGATAACACAAGTCAATTGTTAATGCCTAGCTTGATCGAAATCGACTCCTCGAATTATGTTGAGATTTCATTCTCAAAACAGTAAAAGTTGACCGACTTTTTTAGAAAAAGAGTTACATATTCTGTAGAAGGAGCGTCGGAATATTGAAGAAACATTACCAAACTTTCACTTCTCTTGAATCATTAAGTAGATCAGTGGCTGATAATCTCAGATTCTGTCTTAGCAAAATTCATTTAATTACCATTTTCCACAGAACTGGTGTATGGTGGTATATGGTTTCGTTGAATTGAATACGATTCAAAAACGGCACGATAACAGAAATAATGCTGTCAGGCTCTTAATAATTTTTATATTTTCTGGACAATATTTCGGAAATTTTGTCAATCACTGTGTGATAATAGATGTATTATATGATGAAGTATCATAGCATAGGAAACAACACCGCAGCAGTATAATAGGGACTTTTTACAGACTAGCACAAAATCCGATGTAATGTACACTACAGAAAAAAGTGACGCTTGATTCGACATCATAGATGGTTACCTTTACAAGCATCTTAGTGACAAAACATACGAAAATGGCCAAGAAAACTGAGATAAAGTATTTGGGTCTTCGAAATAGGCGTCCGATGCATTACTGATACATAAAGTATGTACAAGAGCGCATGTGGCTGTGGCTAGAGGTGCTCAGCATCGCACAACAAGGCCGACGGTTCGACCTCGCGCTCATGACTCATCAAGCTTTCCACCTCTCCGGAGTCGGTAAACTGCAACCAGACTTGTCTGGAAGAATAAGCAGTACTGATTTGATACATCGGTAGGCTACGGCAAGTTATTGTAAAGGCTAGATTTGCATTCAATCACCTCAAACGAAGCTACAAATTAAAGACGAACGCATGGCGCATCCATCAAGGATTGATCGATGCCAAAGGCTTTATCTTTTATCCTTTGAACTACGTACAGCATCAGATCTTTTTGACGTTTTGAATAAGATAATCAGATCTGTGGTGAAGGAAAATACCGTAATGACGGCGATTCATTGATAACCAGCCTTTGGCTTTTCAACGTAATTGGATCTTGCTCAGGATGATCTTGTCGTATACCAGCAACTTTCAGACCGTATCGTTGTGCACATCCCGCTACACTTGAAACCTCCTTCGCTGGAGGTTTGCAAAAAAATGAGTTTTTGCAAAAAAAAAAGTTGGCTACTGATGAGTCCCAGGGGCAAGATAGGCGCCTAGATAGCACTAGACCAATCGGTTCAAAACAAGTCATATCCTTGTCAGATTATATTGTTTTGAGCGGGTCTGTGAAAGAGCGGTGCATAGCAGATGTATGATTTATTATAAAAGCCGCAAGCTAGACTGCCGGTCACCATAACATCAGGTAATACCATTATCCAACTTGGGGTGATGAATTTTTACTCGGTGTCGACTACTTTAGAGGATTATAAAGCCTCAGGGTATCGACGAAACCGAGGGAGGGTGCTAGTGATGAGTCCAAATAGGACGAAATAGGCGCTTATATAGCACTAGACCTATCGGCTCAATACAAGTCATATTCTTATCAGATTATTTCGTCTTGAGCGGGCTGTAAAAGAGCTATCGATAGCAGAAAAATGACAGCATTTGATAGATGTAGTTGCAGCATTACTATCAGATAAGCAGCCTAGCTCCCAACTTCTGTGTAATCTTTACCGTTAGGGTCAATAGCAATAACGAGCATCTTTATCAGCTCCAAACAAATATACAACATAGCTGATGGTACATTAACAACACATTTCTGAATTCTATTCCAATATACAATATACACAAATTTCACGACTTTAACGTCAGGTGGTCATCGGGAGTGCACTACCCGTGAGAAGGAAAATGAAATAATGGAACAGACATAGACAGAGAGATAGATGAACAGTAATAATGGCTGCTAAAAGCTGGGAAAAATGATACGTGACGCTATTATACCGATATAATTTGATAAGGGATCAAATCAACCAGTAGATTCCGGTTGAATTACGGTAGATTGGTCATGGAGAACACACCAGAAGGTATTTCGGTCACTTTTATGCTCGACAAAGCACTATTTCGACATCAAAACAACGTCTCGTAGGTCCAGTGTAGAAATGGAGAGATAGAAGCTGCCAAGAATCAATGAATTTGGAAATCTTCAACCGATTTTTCTCTTTTAACAAACGCAATATGGGCAAACAAGGGAGACCGATCGCACCTATAGTCATGATGACTGGTAAAAAATGCTCGATTGTAGATGATACTGTAAGGAGTCATAATTTCAAAAATTCTCAAAAAAAGTCGATATTTTCAATAAAATATTTTTTTATGACAATTACATAACGGAGAGGCCGGTTACTTGCCAAATGATGCTATTCTATTTTACCGTAACTATGGATGCGATCTGAAATTTCTGCAGTACTCTAGGGTAGAGTAGCAATTTGATGACTATGACAGCTATATACATGCATAATGCATAGAAACAGATCACAGGTATATCAGCATGTCGACGAACTGCTGTGGAGTGACTCGAACTGAGGGCGATCCTGGTCGAAGACAAGGATGGCCAAGTGTCTTCCAAAACAGGGCCTTACAATGACAACAGATGTGTATCAGGTCGGCGTATACCTGAAAATTTGAGAATATAGAACTCAACTTAGACACAAAGAAAGTGCACAAGACATGAGCATAAATGACTGGGAATGACTTAGAACGCCAGTTTCGTATAGCTCGAAGCATCATTATGTTCCTAACAAAGTTTGAAAGTATCTTATCAAAAGTGAAGCGACATTTTGAATATTAGACGACTAATAACACCTTGTAACAAACCTCACGAATCCCGAAATACTTTTTAAGCTCGAAGAAAGTCTTCCGCCACGTCTTCTCCGGTGTCTTCCGGTTATCAATTTGGCTGGGAGTGAAGTGAAACTCGCACAACGACTGCCACAGACGGCTCTCTCGATCGATTATACTTTGAAGAGCTTCATGAGCCTAGATCAATAACATGTTGGCTTACAAAATAGGACAATTGTTGAAAGAAGCTACGACACAATCTGCGAAATTTCACCTTAGCAGTTTCCAAGAGCGAACGGTCGTCGGGAAGGCGTCGAAGGACAAGAGAGAGGATCTAAAAGTGAAATACTAAGGATTAAATGACAGGTAAATGAGTGTAGAACCACCACATGCACTGTAAAAGTGTCCCTTGAAGAAGTTCGTGAAGGAATTATGTGCGGATGAAAATTCTTAAATGATTAAATCATATAAAAATAGGGCACTGAAAACCACCGATATCTCGCATTTCTTAAAGCTTTTGTATTATAATGGTGCTCTTAATATGTCCTCTAGTGCCGTATGCATCGATACTAGAAGTCTCCTTCTTTCCCACTTTAGGTGATTACCATATTTTGTGTAAGATTCTATGTCTTGCTTTTAACGCATTCCAACTGGTATCACTAAAAGTAGACCATCTTCTCAGCAATGTGTAATGGATTCACTTGCTCGTTTAGAAGAAAACAAAACTCTTTTGTGAGGGAAAAACAACTCTTCCATAATCTTCAACTTAACAACGAAATTTTTAGGCTCAAGAATGAAACCGCAGATAGGTCATCGATCAGTCTGAAGACATATTAGATCTGTCGGAGAAAAGATTGGTTTCTTACTCTCTGAAAAAATACATCGTGCAGTTGTACTCTCCAGATTTTTCCGTACCTGTTAACTTAGTTCAATGATTTTTCATTCTTTATTACCGCCTTCCCCCTCTAATTCATTCAGTAGAGAGGTAAGTTAAAACTTGAACACGTTAGAAGACAAGCACAAATTCGGAGCAGCTAAGCTAAGGTCTTTTGAAACTTTAGGCACTAACAATTAGCTGGCACTCGTTGTCCAGAGATGTTCGCAGCTATGATGAACCCCAACGATGTGTCAGTCTCAATTTGAGAAATAACGTGACAAGGCACACTCAGATGTGATAAGGAAAGAAAAACATCAATAAGAAATGCGAAAAAGATTAATGGATGTGTTTATCGACTTTGCGGAACTGAAATGCAACTTTTCTGCTCCAATTCTCCCGACTTTCGTCATTTGTCATATACTTGACTACGTTCACAAATAGTGGTCAGCAGAGGAACAAATAAGTAGGGAGGTTGTCCAGGCTTTCAAAAGAACAGGTCGAAATATTAACGTAATCAGTATGGAGGTGTACACATATGTTAATCGAGACTTCATATTTCCTGAAAAAGAGGACTACTAGAAGACAAACCTGGTTTACCGTTTTTAAATGAAAATTGTTATAAATTTTTGGATTGCAAAATGCTAACTTCTCTTGGCAGGTCGAGAAAAGTTGTGCTACTCTCGTCAGCAGACACAACTGTTTTGGGCTGTCTATCAGAGATGACGTCCAGAAGCGAATTGGCAGTGTGTTGGTGACGCGACGCTAGTTGAGGTGAACCACAAACATGACCTTCAAGCGCTTGGCCAAACTGAAACATTATTACTCAGTAGAACAGCATATGAAATAATGCCGGCATTCAGCTTGTGTTCAGTGGCTTTACAGTTAGTTGATAAGTTCCACGGGTCACTAGATTTTCTTCAACAGTTTAGATTATAATCTAAAATCCAAGAACACCCTTTACTGCAACGTAATTTAACCCTTTAACGCATTGACAACGACGTTGAATCCTCCGCGGCGTGCGGCGCCGTCGCGCGGCGAGCGTGGCGGCTGCAATGACGTTGTGGCAGTTTCTAATAAAATGTGGATTATTATCGTCACTGAAGGGAATTTCGTCGCCAGTTAATGGTAAATATGATAGGAAAGAAGAGCGCATGTGGCGCAGTGGTTAGAGGTGCTCTGCGTCGCACACGAGGTCACTGGTTCGATCTCGCGCTCATGGCTCACCAAACCATTCATCCCTCCGGGGTCAGTAAATTGGTACCAGACAGGTCTCAGACTTGTCTGGGAGGATAAGCAGCACTGACTCGGTTCAGCGGGAGGCCACCGCGAGTCATTATAAAGGCCAGATGTGCATTCAATCACCTCAAACGAAATTAGAAATTGAAGACGAATGCATGGCGCATCCCTCAGGGATTGATCAACGCCGAGAGCTTTATCCTTTATCCTTTTATGATAGGAAAGACATCGATAAAGCTATCTGTAGCAGAAACATTGACGATGCCTTCGCCTAAAGCCTCGAACCTCAAGGGAAAAGGCAGATAATCACTGAAAGATGATAATTTGAACCGTTGCTGAATATAATTATGTTATCTTACATATATTCATTCATATTCAATTCAAACTTAGTGGGGTAATAGGCATTTTTTAAGCTATCGAATGACTACAAAAAACATGGACGAAAAATACAGAAACAAGGTTATATAACAGTTGGAAATATGTTCCCTTTCACAACAATGTACTTTTCCTGTTAAATCATAGATAATTTTACGTTACAAGGCATTCTTTTAATTTTAAAACTTTTTACAGTATTCTGCTATATTTCTTCATTTAATTTTACTATTTTAACCACGATAATATCCCCTCAGTTCCTCAAATTACGAAACAAATTCCCATATTTCCATTGCAAGGCGCGATAATAATGACTCCCGCCGTGCCGCGCCCGCACCGCGCCGCCGCACACGCGGCGTGCGGTCTAAGCTCGTAACAGATCAGATCGTTGTCAACGTGCTAAGGTTCAAACGGTAAGTTTCGTACCGTGCCACGCGACGTCAAATCTCACTCAGCTGCTGTAATGGCGGCGTCGCGTCTCTGTGAAAGTGCGTGCATACAGCCAAACAAGCATTCATAGATAATGGAGACGTTGCGTCTCGTGGGGAAGCGACGGAGCGACGCCGCCTGCTTATCAATGGTGGTTCTCAAAGGGTTAAGTTCATCATTAGAGGAAACAGAATCTAAAACGTCGTTGTGTCAGACACGGATGTAATATCTAGCGTTAACTGAACAAAAGGAGAAATTCAAGAGTTAAAAATCAGATTAGTGATAGTGCTGAGTCTGAATGTAATGACATGACAACTGCGATCTATCTAAAAGGCTCACAAATGACATCAATTGTCCTCAATTCAATCAACTTCATTGTTATGAATCTGCAATGGAACTCTTTTGGCTGCATATATATTTTCAAATATCAACTTACCTAAAAATCTTAGAATGTCATTGCTGACACGAGTTACTTTTTTATATAACACGGCATTACATATCAAATAGATCGCGGTCTCATGAAATTTTTTCATCGCATCTTCAACTAAGGAGGTTTTCGCAATTACGGAAAGAGTTGGCAAGTGGGTTGAAGATTCTCATACTTCGTTATGAATGCTGTTGAATGCACATCGATTATTCAGAGTCATTCATGGGTGAAAGTCGTCCACCGATACAAATACTCGGGGTTCGCAGTCGCTTGCTAATATTCTTGTTGACTATGCATACTTTCTCTGAGGGGAGAGGTGTGACCAGATGGTTACCATGCAGGGGGTAGGGATGCAGCATCATTAAGAAAGCTGTTGGTTCAACGCTTCCCCAGCACTCTCCTGTGATTATTTGGTAACGCCTTGGCTTAGCTACCCTCAAGTTTGCAAGGAGACCAGACTCCACCAGTATTCTGGAACATCTATGGGGAAAACGAAATTCCAAGCGGAGTCTAAACAACACGCGAAATGTTCCAAAACCTTTGGTACGATAAATGCAAGGAAACGAATAGAATGCGAGAAATGTTAGGACCTTGGCAGAATAATGTGATAACGGATCGTGTAAATAGGTAAATAATCTCCTTAGTGATGCCATCGGAAAGTAAATTGGGTTTATTAAGGCAGTAAATGGTTGTTGGGTGGTTTATTTACAGAGAAAATATGAGATGAATAACCTGTGACCTTCAAAATTAATAAACTTACAATTTCACTTTCACTTCCAATTCATATACCGTAGGTGCAGAATTAAGGTGATTAAAGCTAAATAAGTCTATGAAAAACGTATGCAGCAAAATGGATATTTTATAAGAAAAAATGATGACTTAACTTCATCACATCTTTCAGTCAAATTATGTTTAAGGAATTTATAAAAGAACAGATATAAAGCACTTGATTGATGACATTTGGATGCAGTCCGCATTCAAATTGACTATAAGAATGTAAAATATGTTACCTGTTGTACGAGATCGCGGGCGGTTGATATGTGCACGTCTTCTTCGGAAGATCGCAGTACTATGGCTGTCAGAATGCCTACCAGCGACTTCCGAGCATTTCCAGAAAGATTTTGTACTTTTTCTTGGACAAGGATTTCCACTACCTAAAATCGAATCTCATAGTTTTATGTCATACAGCCATAATTATGAAGAGCGATTAAGCTCATGAGGCACGGATTTTCCAGATTGATCAAGCTACAATGATCTGGAACCGAAATGAACTGATTTAAAATGATCAGCAGGTTGACGAACAAAAATCAGTGGCTGGAAAATAAGAGATAAGAAGAATATGTACGTGGCTGAATTTCTACCCCCGTTTTGTAAACTGGTCTCAGAAAAATCCAATTGATCCCTTTGATATTCTTAGGGAAAACTCCAGAGCGAACAATGTCGATTGCTATAGAGTTGGAGTTTATTTGCATATGATGGACAGCACATCGTTTCGTGTCTCGATCCAGCAAAATGCTTAGTACTTCATAAGTGTTTACAAATAGCTCTTCGCTCCCTACCCCACCAGACGCTCATGTCACGTCTAGGCCTAGGCAATATAAGGCGATCTGAATTAGCACCAATTCGCTCTGGTTCGTGTTCTTCAGCTCATATAATCTACTTCTACACATCTGTGAAACCGCATCTGATCTAGCGTAATCCAGATGATGCCGATTTTTCGAGTGTCGCCGATAATCATTTCATACCTTTGGTACTGAAATATGGACTCAAGGTTTGAAAGATAGTAATTTGCGAAGAAAATTAGAAAATTTCGAAGCGAACATAGCAAAACCTAATGTCGGCGGTGCATTGGGAGATAGCAGCTTGTTCTGTTCGAATAAAATTGTCACATGTCGAATAGTTCGCCACTGGATATTTGCCCTCGACGAAAAGCAAGTGAAAAGATATCTGTGGACTCCAGAATACCAAAACAAGATAACAACAATATTCCAACACATTTATAGACTCTGAGGTTTACTTCCGTTAAAAAAACTCCACCTTATTTGAAGCTTCAAAGTTAAATTATTTTGATAGATAAACAAGCCATAGACGATTCATATTATCGAGAGAATTGAAAATGTCCTTATCAATTAGCATCTTGATTTACCAATTAGCTTGCAAGAGCCTGTGAAAAGCGGTCCCTGATACTGGTTGAGATTTCGGGAAAAGCACCGCAGGTGAATAGTACCTCGCTCATGCGCTGTTCTAGTGCACTCCAATAGTTCAATGCTATCATGAAGCCCACACAGGAACCAAGTAAAATGAACATTCGAATGGAACTCTTGCGACTTTTGAGATAGTGATGTCACCAAAACGTTACCCATAATAAAAATTTCTAATAACGTAGTTTATGCTATATCAGAAAACTAAGACATTAAGCTTACTCACGCCCTTATACAAAATGTCTCACTCAATTTCAGACAGACTTTGAGAATAAAAACGCATGAAGTATACCTTGGCAATGTAGCCGAAGCGTCGCACATCGCAGACACCTCTGGTGAGATCCAAGCGGTGAAAAGCTTCACTTATACTTGTGCAACCGATAAACTGAAAACAATAAAATCAGTAGCAGAAAAAAATGTCTTTGAAATAAAAGTAAAGAAGATTTTGCCATGCATTGAGCTCGATATTAACAATTTTTTTGTTTCGGTAACCATAAGCAGTAGTTACATTTACTTATTTTCACTGCAGAACATTCGCCGTACTGCAGCTTATCAATTACTCCCGATCATTCCTGACACTTAGAGTATTCAAGAAATCAAGGACATGACATACTTATAAGGAGGATAGATTCCATTGTTCCATCATACCGAGGATACGTATGATTTTCCCCAAATCAAAAGTTCGCAAACAACAACGCGTTCGAGGATATAGTCGTGTTATGAAGTTAGACGCGATACTTTGTCCTGGACCGGGTGGCCCAAATAATCGTAGAAATCACTTTCTCCACACTAATGTACAACAGAGTTCTCTGCAAACACTGATGAGCAAACACGAGATTGTTAATCGAATTTATTCAGTAAAGCGTTGGATGACGTTTCAGCGATTTTGCCTTTTCAAAGCTTGGAAATGTCCAATTGAACACGACGAGTCAAACTGTGGTCGATAACGTG
The DNA here is from genome assembly GCA_019055375.1 of Parelaphostrongylus tenuis. NCBI lineage: Eukaryota > Metazoa > Nematoda > Chromadorea > Rhabditida > Metastrongylidae > Parelaphostrongylus > Parelaphostrongylus tenuis. The sequence goes on along the minus strand of JAHQIW010004297.1, from coordinate 11,986 downwards.
CTGGATAGATGAAGAGTTACTCTGTTAGGAGACATGACTTTCCTTAACGACGCGTGTTCGCTGTTAGAATAGGGTTCAAGTTACTCACCTTTATGACAGATTTCTGAAGAAATCTTGAGCAAAATCGCATGCAACTTACACTAGCTTCAAGATCACCTCTGAGACAAAGTTAGATCCGAATCACTGAGTAGTAATGAACCTCAAGGAAGGATGAGATTGCCACTGATTTCTTGCTAAAGCGTTATGCCGAAGACCCTACTAGCAAAACAGAGATGCCACTTGTTTAGCGAACGGATATTTGCACGTCAAACTTTTTTCGCTGGGGTTATGCACGTATCTGATTGTGTAAATTACATACCGATATGACCTTCCCATGTGTTGAAGAAGGCGAAACCACCGAAATATTAGTAATCAGCGATGAAATGAATGGATTTGGTTGGAAGCCTCGTATCTGCTCATCAAAAAGTAGTGAATTGACTCATCATGGAGAAGTTACAAAAGTCCTCATTCCCATGTTGCAGCCAAATCCACACACAAACGTCACCTAATTTTTGCGGATAAACGCTGCATGGTAATGAAATGATTGGAAATTCTGAGACCATACTAGCTTTGTCGATATAACGCGTAAAAATTATAGGCACACAAAGATACAATGTGTTTATAATAGTATAAAACATTTGCATCTTCTTTTTCAAAGGTCCACTAACTCTAACAAATTTCATTTCAATTGAAAAAAAAATTCACTGTAACCGTAGGTCTGTTCTGAAAATTTACGAGAATAGAAGAGGCCGTTCTGTTTCACAATCACCGACTTAAAAATAACCTTAGCCCCAATAGAAACCGGAGCTACCATGAAACTCTAGCACAGCCGCTGCGACCCATTCAATATATGAAGATTTTCGCGTGCTAACTAAAAATTACGCATCCAAAGTAGCACCATTCTGTAATAACATAGATGCAAAGACAAGGCTTTTGCAAGACCATACCATCTCGCTAAAATTATTTCCAGCCACTTTCGTGAACGCCGTGTAAGATTTGTAATAGGAGAACGAGAGAGTGAAAGTCGATGGCCGGCAATTACACCATCTTCGCATTGCTAATGGCATCGCTCATATAACACCAAGTATTGGCCAGGCACAACGAACGATGGGGGACTTTGAATCGCTTGTAGAAAGATTGATTCTCGACTAAATTCCACAAAGACAATCTTCATCAGAAGCGTATTAGCTTCCTATGCTCCATTCACTCTCAACGAAATTGATATCTTCGAACGCTTCAAAAGGAAACGAGCGGTTTAGGGAGCTTTCAGTAGCGATGAGGATCTAGTAAAGATGACTAAGAATATCGACTCAGTGCTCACCTTTGCACTCTGCGATACTTTCTCTCTTAACGCATGAATAGAAAGTCCTATGCGCTCAACATAAGTGATTAACTCAGCATTATCGTGAAAGCGATACGTAGAGTATCCCGTATTTTGAAAGCGATAGAGGGAATCCGATATCCCGACATACGTCACTGATCAGAGATTAGAGACGCCGTTATACAGGCCAAAATGTCGAAAATCAGGTGGGCTCCACACATGACGAGTTTAACTGACCCTGACACATGGCGAGAGATGACAACTGATGGACAAAAGCCGCTAGCGAGCGGATTTCACGTGTTATCAAGCACATGACAGAAAGTCCATCGACCTTGTGGTCAGAGTTCTTCACATAATCTTGAAGAAAGATAATGCTCGCTGAGCAAAACTCATCGGCTTTTAAGCTCAGGACGATGTGAAAATCTGCATAGTTCACGTTTATAGGCCTAGCATTGATAAGCACTTAGCTGCGCCAAAGAGAGCAAGATACTCATCGGATAAATGTAAAAAGCTATTTAGATCGTAAGGATTGGCTGTTTATAATCGTGAGGCTCTCATTCTCGAGGGAACTCTAACACACTGGGTGTAAAGTGTGAATGAGGCAGTTGCCCTCTAATGGCTTTTTTACGCGATTCTCTATTGATCATAAGTGCCATATAATCTAACACAGTATTTCACAAGTCATTTTTTTGGTGACTCACAACGTGTCCTTCATTTCGTGTGAGATATTTCGTACCAGTCAGCTGTGATACCATATGATGTGTTCCTCTGAGGCTCCCCACGATTAAGAAGCTATTACATTCGAACTGACAGTGTGACGGTAAAGTACATACAAATAGCTAAGCGTAGCCTTTGAAAATAAGCTCTATATCAATAAAATAAGATTTTCAGAAACTAGTTATGTGGGGCACCTCATCCATTTAGCCGATTAAACACTATCTTAGGATGATGCGTCACCGAAGACCGTTAAAATAAATGCTCTCAGACAGAATGTGATGTTCTTCGTGTCCCTCAAAAGTGGAGAGGAGCCACTGGGCAGCACAAGCACGCGATGAGCACGAATGTATGTAGCTTTTACTAGTGGCTGTTTGAGTGATTTGCTGATTGACAGAGTGGCTAAAGATAATGAAAATGACGATTCTCTTGTGCACATAGCAGAAGAGTGAAATGCAGAAAAATTTACGCATACAGAAAGTTGTATGAGATAGTACCATCTGAGGAGTGGCATTCGATGATAAAAAGATGAATTGGAAATATGAATTTGATAGCTTTTCAAAAGCAAATCAGCTGTCCGGTTGTGTACTCCTTTTGAACTTTTAGGGACACTAATTAAACCTACATCTGCGCCCGTCACTGGTTCCAGGTGCCCGATGAGCTCTGATAATATTTCCACGGACACGAACAGTCTCACATTTGTAAGCCCTCTTAAAACTGCATTTCGCAAGACGGTAGCCATGGAAAACCCGACGACCAAAGGTTCACTCTTAGATGTGTCTTTAGTTGAAAACATCACACTCCTTTTCACCTTGAGATATCCATTAAGGCATCTTTCGTCAATACAGTAATCTGACATCTAGGAACCACAGTGGAAGTACGAATGTGTTCATAATTAACCATAAAATTGGTTTTGATAAGTTGTAATTGAGTGGTAATTTTTGGTCTTTCTAGAGTACCTTCTCATTTTCAGGTCACATAAAAGCGTAATAGGAAAATAAAAAAGAACATTTCCACTTGCAATATAGCTGTTCCGTTTGAATGACAGAGAATAAAAATACAAATGTTCTCACCTCCTTCGATTTGCTTTTCACAAAACAATGAGGAATCCATCCGTCTTCAAGTTCGGAGACTGAAATGAAATATAATATGCTGTTTCTACACACCTATAGCAACCTAAGTCCATCGTAAACACCATTAGAGGGCTTAAGTTGTAAAGAGACGACGGGAAATTGCTCCCATTATGTTTGATCAATACGAGCAAGGTGTGAGTTGTGACCATGGATTGCATTCATTAACGCATTCCGCAGTCAGCTTATGGATGGGTTACTTAGTACGACCAGTACATATAGGCGTTATCTCTTTTAAAGTATTAAAATTTAAAGCTTGCGTCAGAGAAAACTCTGAGAAAGAGAATAAATTGAATTCAAAATGAAGTGAAGCTCTGAGAGTTTTAGAAATGAACTCAAGAAAAAGTTTCGAGCTATAGCCTCTAGGTTCGCTAGAAGTACCTCAAAAATCCCACTGACAATATACGTAGTTTTGTTATAACTTCTATCACGACATCAAAATTTACTCGAAAATTAACTCATTCATCTCTCCACCATTTCTCAATTTCATCTTTTTCACAGTGGACGAGTTAACGTCATGATTTTGCCGACTTGTCAACAGCAACTTTGTTTCTTTCGAAAAGTCCCTTCTTATGCACTTCATCTCAAAACAAGCTTGATACACAAACGTGATGAGGAACAAAATCCCACAAAACATATCTGGTCTTGTGCTCAAGATCAGGTGATTAATAAGTAAACTATGGCCGATGGTCGGAGCAGGATCCACCTGTCAGGGCCATCAAAAGTCACGAGTTTTAATCGTGTGAGTAGCATGAGGAAGGATTGTAACGCGGAAGCTTTGAGTACCGCAATGAATAATTTTATGGTGCAGGATAAAAAATATAAAAAACCTATGCGAATGTCTTCCCTGTTTTTACAAAAGAAGGTAAATCTATAAAATGTTAATGACTGGAAGAGAGGAAAGGCAGATTACGACTATCCACTGAATCAGATTCATTATCCAGGCCACCGCAAATGAACTCTCATTGACGAAGGCACAGGTGGTTCCAGTCGATTGGTTTATCTACACGCGTAGTCCTTGCCACATGTCGCAGCTCACTATACAACTAATTATGAACAGGAATTCCCCCCTCTACCATCACCGGAACACAGGAAATTTACAAATAGAGAAAAAACATATTTTCCAAGCAAGAGTTGCTGTAAATTATCACACGAATCGAAAGAATTGCTACGTAATTACACGTGAAATCGAAAGAATTGCTACTTCTCGTTAAAAAGCTGACACCATCAATGAATGATTCAAGCAATGGCCTCATCAATTCAAGTTTGGCAAAAACTACAAGTTCGAAATTCTCCGTGTTCATCTACAGGAATAGACCAGAAATTCCAGAAAGTCAGTCCTTTCAGCCTCAACCGCAATCTCAGTGTAGAAAACACATTTGAGGTATTTTTGTGAGAATCAGCAAGTAGTGTCATGGAGTACAGCATCTGCTTGTTAGATCATGTAACTCAACAACTTGACAAAACATTATTATTGATTTTTATGAGCATTTCTTCAACCACGATAGTTCAAAAATGGTTCGTGTTGAAATCAATATTTTACCGATAGTGTTAATAAATCAGCAATAATAACAAGAAACTTCTCATATACTAAATTTTGATGGCCACTATTGAGGATGTCCAGAAGCTTATTATGGCTGCTTCGAAGAATGATTAACGAGTAAACAGGTAAGTGAAGGAAAACCACAAATATTCTCAAGAATATTCCCGAACAGCATAATTTACTGCCCACTAGTTTCAGTAAAACTTTACATATACGTCACAAGTGTAGAATTATTGTACAACAATGAATGTCTGTCAGATTTGTATAGACCTGGATCCGGAAACATTGCTAACTACTAAAATTAGCTTCTGACGATGATATCAAAACTTATGCTTCTATAGATATCACCATTTGAGAAAAGTGCTTTTCCACCTTTTCAACAAGAAAAAGCCATTGATGCTTCACCTACTTGGATCTTCTGAAAGGGATTCACTCCGGCTACCATTTCCGCTGTCCAAGCTGAACAGTGAGGTAGACGAATTCGTGTGACAAATCTCATTTTCAGGAACAGCGCCTGGGATTGGAATCGCGTCCGATACAATCTGTAAAGCAATGAAAAAGTTGATATGAAAAACATCACAATACACATTAGGAATAAATGTTTAGCTTGGAAAAAGATAAAATATGGACTGCTAAGTTAGGAAGAGAATACCCATTACACTGGATCTCCACTTGTAATTAAAGTTGTGAGAAAAAGACATGAAGCTTCGAAAACAGTTTTTTTGGATGGAAATAGTCTGACTGTGTGAGGGACGGCGTGTACTCATTCAAGTACACGACCATTTTGAAGTTCTCTTCGCTTGGCAGAACTTTCTTCTTTTGGACTTTTAGTAAGCATTAAGTAGCTCATTAACGGCGATTCCCATGATGTACTTGGCATTCAAAAGACCTTCGCAGTGCTGTTGTAGCAGCGAAAATAAAGTTACGTTTCACACTGGTTTGCTTTGTTTGCTCGGCTGCGGTCTGTGGATGGCTTTTCACTAAAGTTTTAGTGGTTATTCGATAGCTCATATCTCGACGATTCCGAAGCTAAGCTTGGTCTTTGGAAACGTTTTCATAGAGCTCTGTGATAAAGAAAAGAAGCCTATGTTCTACACCCGAGAAGGTTAGCTCGTCGCTTGAACTTCAGGACGAGATTATTGATAATGCAAAAATAATAATAAAAAAGCTGTTATCCATAAAAAGATAGAAAAAAAATGTTCTATAAACCTATAGAGGTCCCAGCTTTTGAGGCGCACTGATAATTCAACAACCGTTGAGAGCTATCGATGAGGTGACATCGTATGCAGTGGGCAGTTATAATTTTTGATAAAAGAGTTATATGCGTCCACAGATATACGAGCGTGTGGAGAAAATTGTGGAGTATCGCAATACTACGAGAGACATAGAATTTTTTTCCAAAATAGAGAAGCAAGCCTTGATTAGATTATGCAAATCGAGTGCAGCTTCGTGATTAACGCTGCGCGTAGTGATCTCAAATGCCGTTCCGAACGTGTTGAGGATAGTAGACTTCCATAAGTGAGCTTGTGTGTGTGAATAACAATCACTGAACTGATAATCCACGTAAGATATTGTGAAGGCCAGATATGGATTTAAATCACTTTAACGACCATTAATGGGGTCGAACGGCGCCTCGTGAAGATGGTTATCGTCGAATGGATCTATGATATTCCAACGCGTTTAGAACTTTACAAACTTTTCAAAGTTTCAGTTTGCATCTGAACGACACGTAACAGTCGCAGTGTACTTTCAGACTTAAGCAAATGTACAATTTCCAATGAACAATCATTTCAAGTTTAAGTATCGAAACGACTAGTTTAGGAAGCAGAAAGGACTCTCGAGCGCACGCGTATAAGAGACGAAGTGCTACGTGTAAAGCAAAGGCAATCCGACAAGAAGCAGGCTAAGGGCTTCGTGTAGATTTAATATATGTCTTCTCATCATCTACATCCTCAAGGCAGTACAAAATTGTACTACAATCTTTCATTCGTGTCGGAAAGAGTGATGGCAGAACAGGAACGCCGGTAGTGCAATGGTTAATACGCGCCTCCGGAAAGAGTGAAATACGGGTTCGAATTCGTCCGATTTTCAAAGTTTCAAATGTCGCACAACATCATTGAATTTTCTTTTCTCTCTTAGACTGTCGACGAGTACTTATTAGACCAACTGGAAGACAAAAGAGAACCTATTCGATCAAAAGCAATTATGAACCACCCAATTGTCGTTGCAGAGTGAGCTACGAACTCATGAAGACGGTGATTAAAACGAAGCCTTTTTTCCTGAATCCATTAACTTAATCATTTTACTAGAAAATAGCTCATGCGAATTGACGCGAGCTACTTAGATGCCTTTGTCATTAGATACTATTGAATAGAGGTAGGAAATCTATTTTGTATCATTTATACTTGATCTGATATCCAACTAAAATGGCCATGAAAAGGGAGCATTGAGAAAAAGCTCTACGAAAGAAGAACCGGCCGGCCTGCCAGCTAGTTGGCATAACTGTTGTCATTATTTCGGTTTTTTTTTTCGCTAATAAATCGCGTTTCTATGGGAAAACAGACACAGCGGCGATCATGACGGAAAATAATAGCAGTCGAATGGCGGAAAAGCCTAGAAGTCTTGAAAACTACCTGGTAGGGTTTTTTTCGGAGCTTCCACCTCATGAACCCCAGATTTTGTCCAATTTTTAGAGTTTTTTCACCATCCAAAAGAAAGTGAAATAGGAAACAAGTTGAGGATAGGAATATGCAGCTATGAGAATAAGATATCCTTTTGAGGCCACTATTGATAGGCAGGCGGCGTCGCGCAGTCGCTTGCGCGGCAGTCGTAGACAGGCAGCATCTGCATGTCTGTGCATGCAGGTCCGGCCGTCTGCCTGCCTTCCCACGAGACGCAACGTCGTCATTACAGTACCTGTGCGAGATTTGATGTCGCGCGGCTTGGTACAAAACGTACCATACGGTCATTAACGGGATTCAAAACAAAGCCGGTGAGAACTTATGTGGTTTAATCACACTGCTAGTTGAACTCATTTTAATTGTCATGAAGAGAAATTGTGGCTCTGTTCAGTGGGCAAAACCTCGAGTATTCCAGAAGATCAATAGGCGAATGACCAAAAAAAGACGAAGGCGATGAGAAAATAGGTCCAAAGATCGGGAAAATGGAATCGAAGGGTGATTTTAGAGGGACCACAATCTTTTTAAAACTAAAGAGAATACGCTCACATGCCCCATCTGCCGTGTTTCTCAAAATTTATTTGTTTTGTTACTGAGCTTCGGTCAAAAACAGCTCAAGCCTTAGACAAATAGAAATTTTCGGATACCAATCGATTGCGCTCTGGTATCAAGACAGCGGAATCGATACTATGGAATAATTCCTTTGGATGAAAACACATTAGAGAAAGGAAAGAAGAAAGAAGAGAAAATGGGAAAGAAGAAAGAGGAAAAGGAAAGGAGAAGGGAAGGAAAAGAGAAGGAAAGGAAATCCAAATGAAGGAATTGCCCAGGTTAGTTTCACTTTGAAGCAGCAAAGCCTGCATTACCAGTCATTCGGGTCTGAGAAAAGTCGGGGAAGCTCAGTCGTATGAGAAAAAAAAAATACAATCTGAAAGAAAGGTAATCCTAGCAGGGCTGCGAGGGCCGAAGAGGATATAGGCGCCCAGGGGATAACCACTGGAGGCAATGCCCATGGGGCAAAGCCCCTAGAAGCAATGCTGTAGGATGCCTGAGGCGAAACTTGGAACGGGACTTGTCCTAGGGCGAAAAAAAGCTAAAATCTGAAAGAAAGGAAATCCTGGCAGGGCCGCAGGGGCAGGTGATACTGGCACCCAAGAGCAAGGCCCATGGGGCAATGCCCATGGGATAGAGCCCCTAGGGGCAATGCTGTGGGACGGGACATGATGCGGGGAGCGACAAACCACAAAATCAGGCAACTGAACGGATCGGGGAAATCGTCTAGCTCACCTGGATCGGTCGTAGTTTCGATCGTTCCCAGCCGTTGGTGTGTGGGGTTCGAACCCATGTCTCACCGGGAGCTCGCCAATCACGTCCCATGAACGGCATATCTGCTAGAATGCGAGCGACCGACCGACCAACCGACTTCTCCCACCCCCGTCCGTCGCGGACACCTCAGCTGATTCCCCTGCGTCTGTTGCCTGCCAGCCGGCCGCCGCTCATCGCCGTGCACCCCGCCCGTCTGCATTCTGTCGCCGACACCTCGGACACGCGGTATGCATCAGGAGCGACGCAGACTGACGCGCCCCAAGTGCGTGCACATGATGCGCGCCGCTTACGCTTGTTCATTCGTCGCCCGCGGCGGCGGTGGTGCTGGGTCGTTTTCTTTCCTCTATCTTTTTTTTTCTTTTTTCTTTTTCTTTTTTCTTCCTCCTTTTTTTTCGCGATCATTATTCTTCTAGGAACTGCCTATTGGCCATTACTGGGTCATCCTGGTGTGGGTGGATGATCTGTCGCCGTTGATGATACATCATTTCCCTCACTTTCCTTTCTGTTCCTTTCTCTTTCTTTTCTTTTTTTTATTTTTTCTGTCATTGCGATTATTTTCCTTCTGGCGCTCATCGCTTTGCCGTTACTTGATCGCCTAAGGTCATTGGTATCAAATGGAGATGGACGTTTGTCGCGGTTCATGTACTTCTCTTCTTCAGAACTGGTCTAGTGTATCGGATCACATCCGGGAGACACTACATTGTGTACCTTTCGTTTCAGGTGTTTCTCAAGGGCACGCGGAATTCATAGTTTATCTGTCGGATTAACCCCCCAGCAGGGGTTATTTCTTTTTGTCACTATGTGCCTTTGTATCTCAGTATAAATGGCCAGCAGTGAGAGCTATCCCATCTATGGCGACACAATGGCAAGCGCGAAGAATTTCGTTGATGCTGGTCGAACACATCTCCTTCCATTGTCAATGTTGAGGATAGCCAGGCTGAGACGTCCCGTAGGGCGTTCGATAGCGATTGCCGGTGTTGGGGGGGGGGGGGGGGGGTAGAGGATCAATTCCGTGTCGAGTCGCGCCGAGCGTCAATAGCCACTCCGCCACAAGCCCCCTTTCTAAACGATCAAGTGACGCAATAACCACTATGCTAAGAAAAAAGGTGTTTTGATGTGATAAAGATTTATCGGAAGTGTTTAGTTATAAAGAGCGCATGTGGCACAGTGGTTGGAGGTGCCTTGCGTCACACACGAGGTCAATGGTTCGATCTCGCGCTCATAGCTCACGAAGCCATCCATCCCTCCGGAGTCGTTAAATTGGTACCAGACAGGTCTCAGACTTGTCTAGGAGGATAAGCAGCACTAACTCGGTACAGTGGGAAGCTACCGCGAGTCATTGTAAAGGCCAGATGTGCATTCAATCACCTCAAACGAAGTTAAAAATTGAAGTCGAATGCATGGCGCATTCCTCAGGGATTGATCAACGCCGGGAGCTTTATCCTTTATCCTTTATTTAGTTATAAATCCGAAGAACAATTATTTTTGAAGGTGATTCTTATTATTTCTGATCAGAAAGTTTTTGGTTTTTTTCATCCTCTGGGTATTGCTTCATCATTTGAGAATTTTGAATCCGAAATAGATATGCGAAAGGTAGGTTTTTCTGAAGTTTACGTACTTATTCGATCAAAGCTGCAAAAATCTTTGAAAAAAGGTGTTACTTGCCGTCGAGTGTTATGGCATAAAAGAAGGTCCTTGTCAAGAATGAGGCGCGGGTTCAATTCCCTGAGGTTCAAAGTTTTTGGTTCTTTTCAGCTGTAAGAGGATGAATGAAGAATCGATCTCATTCGCTGAAGAGGAACCTTCCATAGAAGTATTGGTAACTAGTCGAATGCTGGGACTTAAGAATACAGCCCCACGTCGCCGGTTTACGAAAAGGACTTCTTTGACTTTGCTACAGGAGGAGATTTCTTGGCTTCAGACGCGCATATCTCTCGCCGGACAGAGATCTTTCTTGAGCTATTGGTAATCATTTGATAGAGTAGTCGGATTAGATTCTGACGCTGTGCTTAAATCCTGAAAAGGCCGTTTCTCTGCAACGCAGCAGGTAAAGTAAGTTGAATTCGCATGGGAAAACGAAGGGGTCTTTGGCCATTTCACGTGCTAGTGCGTAAGGTAGCGACGTAAAATGCTAACATGATATCTCTACGCGTTCGTATGCTCGAAAAATCGATGGTCATCGCGCCATCGAGGGTGGCTCCCTCACACAAATCCGCGTGAATTGGCTAAAGAGGCCCTTGGTCGCAGATGGGAATTCAACCTATTTTACCTGCTACGTTTCAGGGAAACGGTCTTTTTAGGATATAAGCACAGCGTTGGAATCAAATTCCATTACGCTTTTGAATGATTACTAATAGTTCAAAGAGAGCTCTGTCCGGCGATAAATATGCGTGTGTGAAGCTAAGAAGTCTCTTTCTTTAGCAACGTCAAGAAAGTTTTTTTTTCGAAAACCGGTGGCTTGAGGATGTAGTCTGAAGTCTCAGCTTTCGAATCGTTACTAACACTTTTATGAAAAGTTCTTCTCCAACAAATGAGATCTGTTTTTCATCTGTCCCATTATGATTGAATTTTGCCACTTTTATAAAAAGGTCAATCTAGTTTTGACGGAGTTTCTTCAGGTATCTCAAGCAGCCCTACCTGTGAGCTGGGAGGTTTTTTTTGAAACATCTAAAGTCTCAGTCAAGAGCACAGAGTGCAGTCAAGAGGAAGAGGACAGCTCCGAATTCTGCATCATAGTCCAGCACGGCTGTCTCCTTAGTGAGGTAGAAGCCATAAGAAGTCTCGCTGCGGCGAAGTTGGATAGTGCAGGATAATTTATTTTTCAAAAACCGTGCTTTGCATCTCCGTACTTTATTTACTCAATTGTGCACGCTTGTCGTAATTCTCGTTCTTTTTTTTTCTTTGTTAAGTTTTATAGTGTTCAATGTTTGCAGAGTGATGAATGGGCAAGAATCCGATTACCACTCTTCCGATGACGAGGATTACGTGCCAGACGACGAAGAGGACGTCGATTATCCATCTGAGAGCGAAGTATCTCTTCAAGAAAATTTTTCCCATAATGTTTGCCATCTGGAGTTACCCTACCCTATTTTTACTATTGTCCTATTGTCTTGAGCGGGTTTTGTTTTTGAGATCCCTAAGCGACTTTTGTTCCTGATTTTTTTGTTTTTTTTTAGTGCAGTGGTTAGAGGTTTTCTGCGACATATACGTGGTCGTTAACTGATAGTGGGTGCTT
>JAHQIW010004293.1:0-81299 GCA_019055375.1 Parelaphostrongylus tenuis | reverse complement strand
CTTTCTCGAAGTATTTGTTCGGGAAGGCAGCGCTGGAACACTGTATGGGGCGGTAAACCGTAGAGAGTTCGTATAATCGTTCCCATATCTGACTGAATTAGATTTGACGGGAAAACAGCTGGAATTGGTCGTGAATTTGAATAAAGAACACGGATTATACCAATCGTCTCTGTCCTCTGATACATCACATACTTCATATAGTCGCTTTCTTTTATGAAGTTTGGTACTACACGATGTTCAAAGCAGCGTCGAAGAAACTTGAGCATTGTCGAGTTGAGGCAATTTTCTGCCTTGAAAACAATGTTACCTCTGTCAGTCGGTAATACTTTGCTGGCACGAAGTATGTAGAGTACATGAAGTATGTGGTGTACCAGAGATTACCGTTAAGTACTGAAAATTGAAATGGAAGTGCTCCGAAACTGTGTACGAAGCAAGCAGGATAAGATGTTTGCTCAGCTGAAGAAGTGTGTGACGAATGAACATTACTGTGCTCCGTATTTGAAAGGCGACCTTTGGAGGAGAATCGTTGGTGGGTCAAAATTGATTTGTGAGTCCATTAGGTGAAATGCTAAAGTTACTTTGCGGAGAAAGTTTGATGACCTTTTAAGTAGATCGCATAATATGATAGTTAGAGGGCAAACGGCTACCGCTAAAGAAGATCAAACGAATCACAATAAGGCAGATCATGCACCAATAATTTCCATAGTCACGGTGTTAGGAGGAATAAATCCCATTGATGGTGCGCACTCAGTTTTAGACTTGAGTCCAAGCTTCTCACCATCTCAGCCCATTTCTTAGGTATCCCTGCGTAAAGTTGCGTGTAATCTATATGAGCCGCAAGACAAACTCCGTAAGGAAGCTAAAGCCGATAAGATTAGTAGGGAAGAACAACACCAAGTAGAGATTTTGCCAATACCACCATTTCCTCAACCGTTCTACAGACTACAAGACCCCAACGTGGAAGTAGATAGGAAATTTAGGATATTTGCGGACGGAACTTTCAGAACTTAGATTCATTGTCGCACTAGAATGCTTCAATCAAATTTCACCGAGGCGCAAAAATGTGGGATGAAAGAAGCTCGAGATTCGATAAGGCAAGGATAAATGAGACTATCAGTTAGCGATAAGGGTGGAGAGTTCGTAGTCATTCTCCGACAGTTAGATATCGAAATAACTAAAAGGCATCTCGAAGATGCTTCGCTTCACCGATCATCATTTGAAAAGGATTTTAGAAGGCAGTGCCGCAAATTAAACAGTGAGTTGGTCCAAACGGCAAAAGCTGCAGGTCTAAGACCATCTATCATCACTCAGTTGAAAATCCAATCACCAACATGTCCCGTCTTATACTTGCGTATAAAAACACATATGTTAGTATTCACTGATGATCTGATGTCTAATAATCCATCCACATCGTTCAAAGTTGAACCCATCATCGGCTGTGTAGACGGACCGACGGATAGGAAAGTAAGGATCTTGAACTCAATAACATCCCAGTTAGTAAGACACATTCCAGCCCATCTGACTAACACTCAGATGTTTCTGAACCGTCTGCTCAACTCCAATCCAAATAACGCGTTCGTAATGGACTTGTTTGACGTCACTTCTGTCTACACCAACGTGTCAAATGACTCTGCATTACAAGCCATCCACGAGATTTAGAAAAACAACAAGGAGCTGTCAACATGTTTGGCTTATCGATTCAGCAATTCATGATACTCTTGAAGGAGTGTCCGAACTGCTCAATCTTCAGATAATCCGGGAGGTACTTTGCAAAGACTAGAGGTCGGCAAAGAGGCAGCGAACGGCGCCTAACCTAGCTATTGTCTTCATGTCCAAAGCAGAAGCTCAAGTGATTGATCTCCAGCCATTACTCTACTGTAGGTATATAGATGATTGCTTGGTCATCTTTTCGACTAAAGGAGAGCTTCACAGATGCTTCAGATTGCTAGGTTAACAGTCAGAGTACATAAAATTACCCGTGAAACACCAAAAGATCACCCTTTTCTGAACGTGCAAATAAACTCAAGCGACAAAGGCTACATTACAAAGTGGTACCGAAAGTCAAGTATTGAAAATGTCCTGGCTCACTATCTCTCCTCTCATTCCTCGCACATAAAAAAAAGCGTCAGTAAAAAATATGCTTCGAATAGCCGCCGGTGTGTGCACCGGAGAGAAGCAGACTTTGTAACCCCTCGGCTTTTGTTTCAAGGAAACAACACGTCCTTGCACGAAAGTTCTAGAGAAAGTAAGCTACCGTTCATTGTCCCAATCTTTTCAAATGAGATAAGTTCGGCTATAAAACGTTGTCTGAAAAGAGCAGGCTTAATGCACCTGGTATCAGTAACAGAAATACCAAGAAATACTCTTAGGCGCCAATCAGTTTGTATTCGTTTATATGACCGCCTCTGCACAATAAAAAACTGCCGTATGTGTCCTTTACGGCAGAGACGGTGATTGCATGAGTGTAAGCACAGTGTACCTAATCTCGTGCAAAGCGAGCGACGGTAAATAGACTGGCGAAACGGGTAGGCCGCTCTATGTCCCCATAGAAAAACACCTAGTTGACATGCGCCATGCTAGAAAAGACACCCCTTCCCCCCACCAGATATACATAGAGCCCAAAAGCATGCCGGAGTGTTTGATATATAGGTCATCATCCCTGAGCAGGAGCAAAATACCTCAACGCAAAAGATACTGAGGCGTTCTGGATAAACACGACCAATCCGCAGGGAAGAATGCCCAGTAATCACCCGTGATATGAGTCAGTATATAAAATGTTATCTTGATGGGTATGGTGCATCAAGCCCATGTGATTACCGTTCCGTTGTTCTTCACCTGTTCATTCAGTGGAAGACATATAAAAAAAGGGGTAAGTATGTAAAAGGTCGACTTTGTGGTTGATGCGATCGAAATCTAGGTCTGACAGTTTTCTCCACCAAAGTGGGGAAGTGTTTGAATGATTGGATTGTAAACAGCTTTGACCTTTTCAGGCTCTGACTAAGGCCACCTGCCAAAACGTTAGCTGTTTGATTCTGTAAATAAAGCTTGGATCTGACACCTCGTGCCCGCTCAAGGAGAAAGAGAAAAAATTAAATCCATGTAGGAAAAACCTAGAAATCTTGCGTATATTAAAGCTGAATAATCATTAGTAGCGATTACAGTCCTGCATTAACCAAGCTAACAAAGGCAACTTGGCTCTGTACTATTAAAACCATGAGATTTTACGTGAATTATTTATAATGGTGACATTACCGAGAGTACCCGAGACAGTATTCAATAAAAGGCGGCAGTCATCATTTCAAATAGTGCCCTCCTAATTACATTGCATTATCATCATTGAGAACGATAGCTGTATACATTCATTGTAACAGCTTCGCATGTTTTATCCTAGTGAAAAGTCGTCCTTTATGGAGGCTTTACTCTTTCTGTTGTTCTTTTTGTTCTTTCATCATCGTGATTAATCAATCGTAGGGCCATAAACTTTATTTACAGATTCTACATTACACGTTGCGATGAGCAATTTTCCAAAGGCAACAACTGCTGAAGGACACAATGGGCGTCGTCAAGCACGTAAAACTACCAGTAGGAGCGAATATTTTAACACAACAACTGAATGACGGAGCTCAGAAACAAGAAGCAAGAAGATGTGGGAGCTTGAAACATCAAATGAGACAGAAGGAAATCAAACATACGAATTACGATGAGTATCATAAAGCGTAGTGGATAGACTAGAATAGTCAGGTCACTATTCTTTTTCTTAAAAAGGAAAAGCGTGACACTAGACAAGCAAGCTAAACGGTATATTAACAATCGGCACCACTACATCTACTCGTAAATCAGAAACCGACTATCGATCGCTCGTTTCACGTGCCGAAAAATGTCGAAATGCGATTAGCAAAACTGCTTCACGAGCATCTTTATCTCATGAGCAGTTTTGGAGACGGCAATGATACTGTCAATCATTCCTTGCATACTCTTCAACTCCGGGTACTGAAATATTATAACGTGAAACAACAGAAAGGGTAATTCATTCTAAAAATCATTGATTCTGTAGTAAGAAAGTAAATTTTGGACTATGCTCATTACATTTTGCGCAGCATGCGAATAGCACGACTGCTAATTTCCGATTCTTTTCCTAGAAAATCATGTGTTACGGACATCGGTCAACGTGCTTAACATTGTTTATTTAGCCCGTTTATGTAGCCTCGTTCGCGAACTCAGTTCTTTTGCTTTCTTTATTGATAATCAATGTGTGTTTCAAATCCTACGTGTTCTCCGAGTCCCTCTAAGCACTTTCCAACCTATTAGAATATACATAACTCAAGTATGATGAAGACAACACTTGCTCATCATCAAACAGTAAAGTTTTAAGCATTTGGCAAGGCTTTACTGAATATGCAAAGCATATTTGGTATTAAGTTGTTCTGTAATTTCTTTCGCACTATTGTTTCATGTATTTTCTTTTCTTTTTGAAGGCGGATTCCAGAAGGCTGTAATTTGTCAAAGAATGTCCTAATAGCTTTAACCAAGGGCCGTAACACCATCGCACGCCATTTAAATGAAATGGGACATAGCAAAGTGATGTCTCGATGAAGCGCCTCATGCATTGACTGACCATGACTGCGCTGCACGCGTGACCATTTGGAAAATCTTCTGCTGTAATCGCATAGGCAGAACTTTCTCAAACCGGTCATCACTGGAGATAAGTCCTGGATCTAATAGACAACACACGCGCCATCCCTACGGCTGCTCTGCGGCAAAGACCAGCCAGACCAAAGTCCAAGTTCCATGTTTAGAAAATAATGCTCTTGATTTTGTGGGATTGACAGGCCATTGTGTTTGGGAAGTGCTCGATAACAAACAGCAATCAATGCTGACGTCTATGAGGAACAACTCCGGAGGATGGCCGCAGCAGGCGAGAGAAGGTCCGAAACGTATCAGTGTTGCCCTTCTTGAGAATAACGCTCGACTTCACAATGAGCAGTCAATCCGCCATATTTTGAAGAAACTGAGCTGGATCACGGTATAACCCTGAAATCGCTCCAATGGATTATCATCTCTTCGGCGCCCTGAAGCAGCTTCTGAGAAGAAAAATGTAAAGACTACAAGCAGGCCAAAAGTGACCTCAGCGACTTCTTTGATTGTCAGCCTCATTCTTTATGGAAGGAAGGCAGCCATTCTTTGCTCAACAAATGGTTGCATATCATTATTGCTTATGACGGTGACTTTTGTCGACTTGAAATGACTGATTGGCTAATCGTTAGTCAAATTACCGGTCAATGAACTTTTTCGAAAAGAGGTTTTTCGTGAAACATTGAATGCATAGAACGTCGCTTCCGCTTCCACCGCTCCAATTTTGACCTGCTTTCGATTAGCTGCCGAAAGATTATACATAGTGAGATGAAAAACTTTGAAAACCATAAAACTCAAAATGAGTAGTATACTATCCATGCTGGCACTTAAATAGAACGCCATGAGTACCATAGGACCCGTGTCAGTCGGAATGGGTTAAATTCATCATGTCAATGTGTCATCCCTAATCAAATTTCGTGGATGCGAGACGCAGTCGACGACCGCTTGGCGCAATGGTAGCGCGTTCGACTCCAGATCGAAAGGTTGGGCGTTCGATCCGCACAGTGGTCAATGATTTTGCAGCTCTTACTTATTACTTACAACTAAGTTTGAATTATGGTATTAATTCGAGTTAAAAGCCCATAACTATTACTTGTCGAAAAGCGAATTTCATTCGTCACACAGAGTCAAAATCAGTGGAGGCAACTCCGTTCGATTGGAGTTTTTAAACTTTCTCTATGGCTACGACTGATACGTAGGCTACCTTTCAGTATATATTACTTTGGTCCAATATACAGAGCACATCGTTTTCAACGATGTACATTTTCACCATGGAAGCTGAAGTGAAATGATTGTTCTATGTTAGGTCTATCCTACATATGGACATAAGAAATGCAGTATTTGATGCGCACTGGCACCAATTAGTCAATGCGCGTGTTATGATTGCAATGACACCACGCATTGCATAGAAATTTCACCTTCAACGAACGTACGAACTTTGTCATAGATTTCAGATAGACATGCTTCGCAAGGTCTGTGATCAACGTTAGAATGTTCCCAAAACTAGATTTGAGAAACCGTACCTCCTCTGATGCGAGTTTCATGGCTTTCACGCATTCCTTGAGTAATTCACATAGTCGATCAGCAAATTGTCGTAAACTGTTACTGATAGTACGATCCAATACACACTGCGAGACAGTGTCCCCGATGTAAATCAACTTGTGAGCTGCCAGAATGATCTGAATTCGAATGAACACTCTTATGCTGGAAGGGTTCACAAACGATAGCATACCATCTTTCCTTTTTGAACGAAGTCCCTTGGGGGTAGATTGTTTTCTACCGTGCCTAAGAAATCCTCGATGGCTAATGAAAGTGAGTCTATGTGTTGGTCGAGTTGTGGAGCGTAGAAGCGAGCAAGTTGACGATCCTGAATATGAAATTTGATCATAAACATAGGAACATGAACTCGGGAAATCTGCGATGAAGAAATGTGCAAATGCAACAGGACGTCTAATCCTTATCATTGCCCTTGTGGGAAGTCATATTAGCCAACATTCCCACTAAGCATGAAATCATTTTGTTTTTCGTGAACAGCAGCCTATGATTGATTCCGTCAGTAAAGAATGAAAATGTAACTGCGGGACACATGCACTTACAATTGCCCATCTGATACGCCCCTCCTTACGGACAATAATCCCTTGTCACAGAAATCACTGAAACAAAGATGTCGTTCCAAAACAGGGTTTTTTTTTCTCAAACTGTGTACAAAATGCCTTGCGCGCCCAGAAGATTAGAATGTTTCATTGCAAAAAAGGCCTTGATTAACACGAACGGTATTGCACAAAATGTTTGCACGATGCAAGAAGTATAAGATTTGTCAACACGCAACGAAGTTCAATCAGTGAAACTTTTTGTGTATGAATTCTCCAGTACCTCCCTTTTTTATTTTACTATGCTATAGATATGGTATACAGTAGAAAGCGTACGACACTGATCAATCATCATGCTTTATGCAGTTGATCTATTGCGACATCGTAGAGCCGATTAAAGGCATTCATGGCTCGCACAATGGCTTGAGATAGTCCATCAATGTATCAATCAGTGCTTTTACTTTTCGGACAGTTCTAACACTGATTTGTAGATCCAGGCAAATGACAGAAGGCTCTGACTCCAAACTTTCGAATGGAAATATTGAATTTTCTCGTCGTGAGTGATCCTGCTGAGAGAGAATAAATTGAATACTCAGAAGACAACATCGGCTTCGATGGAACTCTATGGTCGCATAGTTGTATCGCACTTGAGCAATTACTGGATTGATACTATATTATTTTCAAACTCGTAGAAGAAAAATATTGCATAAAAACTTCTGCAATGATCAGGTGAGACCTGGACCCACAAATCATCCTATTCGGAGGCACGTGCTTGAACCGCTGCACTACCGACGCCTGGTTTGACACCGCTCTTTCTACGCTACAAAGCATCTATCTGTCAACCAACGCAACGTCTGGCGAGTCGTACGACGGAATCCACTCACGCCGACAGATATTGGGTAGTGAGTGATCAAACAAAGTTCTTTTTAGTTCAACCGCTTCTAGCGGCGCTATGACGCTTCAATACACCCAGTCATGTTGAGTAATGTTAAAAGGTAAAGCGTCAAATGTGCGATGATACGAGCACGCGTCCTCGGATAGGGTGAAAAATGGGTGCGAGTCTTATTTAGCACAGAAGTTCTACATACCACTCTACATCACTGGGTTTATTGAAGCATCATACCACTACGATAAATAAATAGTTCGAAATTATTGTATTTCTACTGCTTTTTTCGCAATATTATGATGGTACTTATATAACTAAGAGAATTACTAAGAAATAAGAGAAATAAGAAAGACTAGCACCCAGCTTAGCCATCGCTTTCATGTCAAAAGTGGAAGCTCCAGTTCTCCATCAGCGTCCAATACTCTACTGTCGATATATAGACGATTGCTTTTTCATCTGCTCTACACAAGAGGAGATGGATAAATGCTTCGAAATTCTGAACGGACAGTCAGAGTTTATTAAGTTGACGCGAGAACAACAAAATTCACAGAGCTGGCTTCCCTTCTTGAACGTTCAAGTTCAACTTAATTAAAGTGGCTACAACACAAAATGGTATCGCAAGCCTAGTAGCAAAAACATCTTGGTACATTACCTTTGTTCTCATCCCTCACATACTAAAAAAGCACTTATATATGTATCGAACAGCTGTAGATGTTTGCACGGGAGACGATGAAAGAAGGGAATCACTAGACTTAGCGCGAAAATTAACTATTTCCATTGGGTACAAAATAAGAACAGCAACTAACGTTAGGCCCAAAAGGAGCGAAAAGCCTCGCAATGGGAACAACAGGGCGCCAAACCTAAAGAATAAGGTACCTCTTATACTACCTATCATAACAAACGAAGTCAGTACCGCTATTAGAAGGTGTCTAAAAAGCAGTGGTCTAGAAGATTCTGTAGGAATTGTAGAAATTCCTCCTAAAACACTTCGTCGACAATTAGTTCGAAACCGCTTGTATGACCGGCTATGTGATACAAGGGACTGCGTTATTTGTCCCAACGGTAGAGACGGTGATTGCATGAGCGTAGGTACAATATACCTTATCTCTTGTAAGACATGTGGTGGTGAATATATTGGCGAAACAGGCAGACCACCTCACATCCGCATTAAAGAGCACCTATATGGGAAAACAAATAAAGACCCAGGTAAACCTCTAGGTACACACAGGATTCAAAGACAACAACGATGACGACTTCGAGGTAGTAGTCAAAATCCTAGGACACAAACCAAAAACATCGGCGCGAAAGACACTTGAAGGTTTTTGGATAAATTCCAAAAACCCGCAAATGAACAAAAAGGGAGAGTGCCTCAATATAACCAACCATATGGCACCTTATCTCAGATTAATTTTCTAGCATGGGTCTCAGTTGACACCTATACATAATTTGACTTAGTGACATGGGGGCGGGATCATACGTCACACTAGCGCTAACAACATAGGTAGTACCTGGATTAGATGGTAAGGTGAGTGGTTTTCCCTGGATCAATTATCGCTCAAAATACCTTAGATTTTCGAATTTTTTTTTCTTCCCTAGTATGTAGTCATATAAATAAAGCTACAACCAATAATACGTTCAGGCTCTGAAGAAGGCGTATTTGCCGAAACGTGAGCCAAGCACAAGCAATCGCGAAAACCCATCGACCGGAAAGAGGAACAATCGATTGGGAAAAGATACCAACCTCGTGAAGCTTTAAATAAAGATTAGTTTTCTAAGCTTTTCCTTTCATTTTTAAAGGTTTATATTATTAATATGCCGAGGTTTCAAGAAAGTCGGTCTTTCAAGTTGTTACTAAGAGAATTGAGTGGTGAACAAAAACACGGACTCAGGCGGGAATCGAACCCACGTTTCATCCTATCCGGGGACGCGTGCTCTACCACACATTTTCCCGACCACTCATTCTTCAACATCTCTATGTTTAGCTGTCAGCCACCAACCTTTAACAGGTTTGGTCGAATATGCGATTTCGCTTTATAAATCCCGCTAAGCTGACAGCCACTATTATATCTAATACTTCGAAATTATTGTATTTCTACTGCTTTTTTCGCAATATTACGATGGTTTTTATTTAACTAAGAGAAGGTGTAAGAACACTAAGAGGTGTTTTTGTTCACCACTCAATTCTCTTAGTTATATAAGAGTATAGATTAAAAAAAATTATATTGCAAAAAAGTTGCTGTCTTTCAGAAGAAGGAAAAAAGGTTTTTTTTTCTAAATCTTGACACGATCTGTCTCCACAGTTTTCTGGGGGATTCCTAACACTTCTTGCAAGCAACTCGTTTTTTTTTGCATGCATTCTCTATATGGGTCTTCTTACATTTCGACTACCGCTCGAAATTTCGTTTTCTTGATGAATGACGTAGACTGCTCTTCTGGCAAATCCCCTTACAATCTCGGAGGATCCCGAGCCAAGGTGCTTACGTAGGGCATTTCCTGATGATGGATACAATGTATAGCGATTCAGTTCAGATTTTTCGAAAATGCAAGATTTTCAATCCACTTCCGAAAAAGATAGTGAGGAAATTTCCCGTTATGAAAAAATACGTCTTTGGAAATTTCTATCGCATACATGTTATTGAGAATTATTACTACACAGATCTTCAGGAATTTATAAACTGAGAAAGCAATCAATATCTCTAACGATGCCGCAAATGGAATCAGAAGTATGGCAGAACCCTCAGAGATTCAATCAAAATTCAACGCTTTGAGTTCTACATAATTCTTCACAGTCAAGATCAAAGGCTCGCACCGTTTGCTACCATACTGCAAATGTGATTTGAATCAAACCTTACTTCATCGTTCATGTCATTGTTGACTGCGTTGTCAACACCTGTATTCGATCGTCCAGGCACAGCGTCGTCCAAATACGCATAGTCCTGAAAATCAGCTATCCTCATGAAAGAAAATACCTCTAATGTAAAGCAAAAAATGTAAAAGTGAGAAGAAAACGAGCAGATAAAGGAACGGCAAGGACGGAACAAGAAACAGACGAAGTATAGCAGATTATTGAAAAGTTAAGTGCTCCAGTTACTTATTAGACAATCATTAAGTGAAGTTTTCAAGAGTATTGCAGCATACGTACCTGATATAGGCTTTCTCGATCACTAACAACTGACTCCAAGTCGTCCTATTCAATGATTTTCGTTTCTTGTAGGCGTTGAATTGGTGGCTGTGGAAATCCGCTTGATGATAATCAGTTATTCGGTAAGCGCTTCGAGTATATAGAATTCGAGTCATTCAACGACGAAACAGATGGACGATCGCAAGGCTGAATTATTTCAACATCAGCAATCAGATTGTTGTAAGTCCAGTAGTGATTGTGATGACCGCGAAATAAGTGATCTATGACTTGAATGTTCGTAGGATACACTACTGTTCACTGATATGAATTGATAACTTCCACAAAGCTCCCACTTGAATCCGTTAGGCATCATAGAAAAAGTGTAACGCCGAGAAAGCGTGGCACACTGGATGAATGTGACTTTCGACAGGGCACAAAGACAGTTTAATTGCTTACTCAATCTCATTGTCGATACTCTTCCGTTCTCATCCTATTTCAGCCCCTTGGGTAAAACGAGTTTTCTTGCTTTTTTCCGAAGATTCAGTAGTCATTTGATAGCTTAGATCGCAAGAATTTTAATGTTGCATTCTATTTTCAAAAGGCTTTCTTTCCACGTTGTGATGGTGAAACAAATAATGTTTCTCGCTCTGGTATTTTCGCTGGACAAAGCTTTTCTTCAACCTTTTAGATTGATTCGATAGCAAAAAATTCGACGATTTAAATACTTTGCTTGATTTTTGAGAAAAGGCTTTTCAATACGTAATAACTGCCAAAAGAAGATTAGGTTCAGCACTTGGGACGCATTTCTTGTCTGTTAGAGTGAGTGTGATGTTTCGAAAGCGCGATGGATTGATGCCAATGTTGGGGAAATCCATCCACATATCGCAGCAAGGAGCTCGTGACGCGTGTGAAATGCAGATCTACTTTCAATTTACATCACAACGAGAAATCTTCTCGAAAAACCGAATACGCGTTTGAAATCGGTCAAAATTTGATCGTCGAGGATTACTGAAAGCCTAGAGAAAGATTTTCATAGAGAAAAATGCCCAAGTGTGAAACATATTTCCCAGTTAAGTAGAGTGATGTTCGGTGTCGATGATCAAACATGATTCTATTTATATTTACGCTTATATTCGATTTATTTATTTATTCATTTATTTATCTCTATCATACCACCGCTAAAGGCGGTGAAAAAATAAAAATATTATATTTGGTCATCGAAAGAGCCAATTTCAAAAAATAAAGTACACCATCGGGAAACTCGAGATTCAAGCTATCGAGTGACCACCGAAGCTGTAGAATAAAACAAAAAAAGCTTTTTTCTCAACGAGTTGAAACAGGGTGAGAATAATGGAAATGATCTGAAAGACAAAGATCACACAAGAGTTAGGTTGAAGGTAACTCAACAACACCTCATCGGCAAAGGTCATACGTCCTTTCGGTTTATCTGCGCGGGTTTGGTCACCAAAATAGAAAACAGTTGAGAAGAATCGGATGACGTTACAGTAGAGGTGGACGACGATGACAAACGTTTTGTCTCTTCCACGAAAGGCGGCGATTTAAAACCTTTACATGCCATAGTTCACTTTGAAAATACTCCCATTCTAAAGGAAGACGAAAAAACTCCAAAAACATATATATATTTTTCACAGAGTACATTGACACCGGAAACTACTATTCGCTGCCGTAATTGATGCAACATTGGCGCAGACCATCTACTTACCCGAGCGAAATTGCCAGCCGATCTGGAATCCGTGGATGGGTAGACGTGATGGAAGTCGATGTTTCTGTTTTGTTGTTTGTCAACGGACTGAGAAATATTATCGTTGACGATGAAATCACAAGTTGTGTCCACTGCAGAAGTCGACGACAGCCTGCTGGAACCTGAAACCATTTCCCAGTAAAGAAAATTATCAGTTTAGTAACTGGATATCTGACATCACAAACGCATGCTACCAGTGGACGCTTCATATAATAAGGAACAACTAATAAAAAAATATTTGAACTTTTGCAGATAATACCATGACGACGCAAGTTCTGGTGCTATAATAGAACTCTAACTTTCTGGCGGCTCGCCCAGCAACAACGATAATATTCACCTATTGTTGTTATTTGAAAGCTACAAGTTTGAATCAGAGCTTCGAAACAATAACTTCCTTTTCTCAAATTCTCTTCAATTTATGCAATCAAAGCGCCTGAATTGAGTACAGCTCAATATTCAGATGTTTCAGCTATCGAAAAACCAACAAGGTCATGAAATAACTCTGTGAAAAACACCAACAACCTTTCATCAACTGAACTTCATCAAAGAGATCGTTAACGAGACTAGATAAAACATTTTTTCCGCAGGTAAGTTAATTTCGTTTACAAGCTTTTCTGCCTACGTATCTTCTGGAAAGCAGATGAATTGGTCGAAGGCATCATCCACTGTTTATGAGTCGTCGCCATCACGTGAAAGAACAGACATAGTCCAGCCATTTTGATCGAGGCTTTTTCGCAAGTTTGAGATATGACTACGAGCAGCCAACAATGGCTTCAGAAGCTCGTCGAATTCTGAGACAAGACGGGACAATACGCAGGTAAGGAGCGTGATGAGTTTGACAATACGAGTAGGAGCATGTGATGAGTTTTCAAGTTGAATATTCCTCTATAACAAATTCTTACAAGTTTTTTTTCTATATGTTTCAAGTTTGTGTGTCTTATCCTAAGAAAAAAATTTTTGGTATTAGAGGTTTCTCTGATTCTATTCAAGAACAACGAGTGTATCCCCCCGCAGATAAATAGAGCAGCGAAAGACTAAATTTTTAATCTATAAATTTCGTGTATATTTCTATTTTGGCATTATTTGTAAAACTATAGCTGGTAGCAAAACCTTTGTATCATGACGAAGAGACATTATTTAGAATTTTTTATAGTTTCCTTCGCATTTTTGAACAGAGTCTGAAAATTTTCCAAACTGTAACGCTTCTCTTGACGTTTTCGCGACCATCGGCACTGGATCAAAGCAAGCCATCTTTCAAACTGCGTATTTCGTACGCGATTATATGCGCATCGAAATCAATTTTCGTCCGGCAATCAGAAATCGGTATAGACGCGGCAAACTGGTTTTTCGAAATTATTGCTGTAGTAATCGGCGCGGCCTTCTTGCTTTGTTTGAAAAAAGAAGGAATTTTCGGCCAAAAATGCAAACTTCGAAGGGCGGAATTCTAGATCAAAATTTTCGCGCATGCACCGAAATCCATGTGTGTGATCGTGAAAGGACCTAAAGTAGGAAGTCATTTTTCTCAGATATCAATTGAGAAAGGTCGGTTGCATTCCAAAGGTGTACTTCGTGACCCTATTTTGACGCACATAAGATCGACAATTTTCTCAAATTTCATCTAGTGTCAAACTGGAACTTAGTTAAATAAGATTTGAGAGCGAATAGTAAGATAGAAAATGCGTTGAAAATTAAAAGCAACAAGAACTGGTGACAGCAGACTTCTACATTAACAATAAATAACTAAAGCTTATGCAAACGAGAAGGTGGAATACCTTGACTTTGGGATTTCTTCCATCGATCGATATCCTAGCGGCACTGTCATCGAATATATCCAGTGCTTCATGAGCTGTGGTGGTAGAATCGCGAAGGTTAATCAGATTCGTCTGCAGTAGATGAGGTGCACGCCAATGCTGTGGTGCAGTAATCTGACAGCGAGAGCTAATGGCGTTCTAGTGGGGATTGATTCAACATGGTAGGTGAGCACATCAGTCAAATCTCTTCTTCAACACATTCAAAACCGAAGAACACACCATACACATCGAGGCGTAGTTGAAAATAAATTTCTACACAGTGCGCAATACCAGTTTTGGCAAACAATCAATTGTTTCATTGTTCTTTAGGGATCATCGCCGTTGTTCCTATTTATGACACATTATCGAATTAATTTCATAATATTTTATCTTTCACTAGTCACAACCGCCCCCTCCCCTTTCCCCGTCCTATTTGGTGACAACAAAAGTCTAGAGGTTCCAAAGAATATGACGCTGGCATTCGAAGACGATAATTTAACGTGAAGCTAGAGAGATTGAAGAAGCGTGTCATTGGAGCGCCATGTTTCTTACACCAAAATCAATCTATAAAACTGTGAATACTAATTGAGATGGGGCATTTTGGATTTTCCATAACAACCATCCTAATGCTCAGCTCCAGAAGAAACAAAAAAAGACATTACAGGCCAGAAAAAGGAGGGCAAAATTGGAAGATCATTCAATCGTGTAAACACTGTAGTAATCATACGATCCGTAATGTGCTAAAAACGCTTCACCTTTCTGTCGCCAATTTTGAGTGGTGTCCAGAGCAATAAAAACTTCAACATGGTCAAACAATCTATTGATTAGATTACGGTCGAAAATAAATCGCGGTGAAGTATCAGGCAGAACGTCTCTATTTGAAGAAATAAAGACCAAGGTTAGTTGAAAAATTACTTTTTAGTGAGTGCGATCTGCGAAATAGAATGTTCTAGACAGAAAATTCAGCGCCACTGCCATTGCTGTAATATAATAGTAAAGCCGCCCTTTAAGAGAAATGGATGAATGTGCAGTTGAAAAAACTTGACTGACCTTATTGATCTGAGCACAAGCGTTCTCTATTCTTCTTAGGTTATCCGACATCTTCGAACTGACGATGCGCTTACGTGATTGTATTGCCTCTTCTACAAGGCTGCTGAATGTATTATTCTCAAAGAGTTGTGAACTGATTCTATTGAGAGCCACTCAATCTCATGAGACAATTTGCGCCGCTGTACACAGTTCATTTCATTTCAACTAAAAGTCACAACTTTTCTGCCGAATCTAATCCATTAAACTGGACAAAATACACTTTGTCGCTCTATCTCTCGAAGATAAACCATAATTCCAACTCCACAAAGCCTTGCAGAGGACGATAGATTCATATTAGGCGTATTCGATGCTTTACAGGAGCATGCTGACCTCACATTCCAGCCTTTTATCTTTTTATCCTTGCAGGCATCTGTGGTAATAGTTTGTCGACCTCGAAAAGGCATCATTTTATGAATGATAAGAGCCGGAAAATATCGACTGGAAGAAAGACGATGCAACTCGTTTTATTTCACTTGCCGAATACTGTGGCATATGCTCGCTTTGCTACTTCTAGTATGAGCCGTGTAATACCTATGAGAAGGGCGAAACGTACGTATATCGCTAAGATGCAATAACAGACCTATATATATATATGCTAAAGTTCTACCTCCAAAAATCAGTCGAAAAAAGGAAACAAGGTTATTTCTAGTTGAGACAGAATCGAACCAGTAACTCTGTATGTATTGCACAGGTCCTCAAGACACTGCGCTAAGCACGTCATTTCTGAATTCATTAGATATAGAAAATATTCATTGAGTCTTACATCACGAATGAAGTTACTAAGTGACAAAGAAAGCGTGAGGAACGCAGATTCTCTTGTTGGAAGTGTTTTTGAGCTCACAGAGTCGAAAAAAAGAAACAAAAATAATAGAGTACAATTGAAGCATTGCGTACCACATTCCGATGATTTGTGAAAAGTGATCGACATGATGAACAAAAAGCAGCAAACACTTTACTTCAACTTACAAGAATTTATTTCGTACCGTTACCTTTTTTTACAAATCTCCATCGTTCAAAAACTTTTGAAGGCAAAGTAACCTCATAGTCATAGTTCCAATCGCGATGAGTTTTTCTAGTTTTCAGACAACCACCGTAAGTTTTTCCCTTCACTGGATGTGACTTGAACCGGAGACAAAACTGTCAGTTCTGCAAGTTTCTGCTCTTGAAAACGTAGCGGTGAGAATTTCTTTGAATTAGCATTCCTTTTTCCTATCAAATGTGCACGCAATTATCCTGCGACCAGTTAAGCAAATCACATCTTTCCAATCTGATCACAATCGTCGGTGGAGTGAATGGCTGGCGCCAAGGTCGCGGTGTTATCATTCCTCAAGAGTCTCTGTCGAGGATTCTCGATGAGTCACGATTATGCAACAAGGTCTCAGCACCCAAAAAAAGATGGAGAACAGCGTCATCAAGCAAACTAAACACTCCGTTTGATTAAGAAAATGTACAAGATTGGCATTACAATAGAAGTAATGGTGGTGTAAGAAATAAACAACACAGCGTAGAAACAGGTAAAAATTCAGATAGCAAGAGCTTCTAGAATAAGATATATAGCGTTCAGTACTAATCGGTCCTTAGGTGATCCATCTTTTGAATGAACACCGTAGAAGACTAAGTGCATATCTGGTCTTTACAATGACCTAATGACTTACGATGGCCATTGACACTAGCATCAAGTGTATCTATCCATTCAGACAAATTTGGTATAAATCTGCCAACTCTGTGAAGGGTGGGGAGTGCGGTATCCACAGCTGAACTAACGACGATTCATACGAAAGAGCACATCGAACCAGTACTATGACTAAGCTCATTTCTCAAGGTGCTGTTTGAAATCCTTTCTTTGCTAGTAAAACTCAACGTTGCTGCAACACACGGAGCATATTCACGATCAACCTAGCTCTTCGACAATGCCGAAGACCTCTCTTCAACTGGAAGGCTACTGCTAGTCCTTGACAAAGCAATAGAAATAAGTTCACTCTATCGCTCCAACTTACCTACATTTCCGAACAGTACTTATTCTACTTCAACTTTTTCTAGTGCATAGTTCAAAGTAATTGGGACACTAGATATTTCAGTTTTATACATGAGTGTAGCAACCGCCTAAATTGAGCCCATTTGGGGGAACATCTGGTGCTTAACTGCTTAGTTGCTTAAAAAAAGCAACCTCGACGAAAAAAAGAAGTTGTTGGTTGATTGCCGAAAACAAGAATTTCATAACAACAGAATGAGAAAAACTGAAACTCGTTGATAAGACTCTCAGGATTTTCATATTCATAAGAAATCCCATTGAAATCTATGTTACACTTCTTCAACTTGAAAGTCAAAACTATCTTCAACGATGTATGAATACATATGTCTCATAACAGAATAACGAATGTGTTGAGCAGGAATAAATATGGCAAAATTGTCCTGTTACGTTCGGTGTCTAGGAGTTTTTGATTTCAATGGGTCCGCACCGTTTTCTCACGAAAACAGACCAGTGTGTCGCTCACCTTTTCGTTCTGTTGCTGTGGTGGCGATACGATGGTGGGAATGAGGTTCAATCGTCAGAATCATTCCTCTGCATGTATTCTTCAACGGTTCACAGAATCGTCCACTCTCTTCTGCTATTATTCTGTAATGTTTGAATTGACTACTTGTAATTAGTGCTGAGCTTTGGTTCGGTAATTTTACGAAGAAAAACATTTCTTGCAGATAAATTTCCTTACTTATGAATCGTAGTATCACCCTTTCAGCTTTTCTTATTAATGCTGGATGATACTTGACTCGTTTCCAACTTATCTTTCCAAACAGTGTTAGTTTTATTAGGATTCTGATGACTTTGTTGAAATAAGTGTGTAAATAAATCAAGGACGCGACCGATCACGACAGAGAGATTTTGTTACGCAATACACATTACACAGCGATAATAAGAAAGAAATGGCTTTATAGTATCTGTTAGAAAGGATTTTCTGGCAGCTTTACAAGCGCTAACTTCTAATATTACCCTGCAGAGGATACAAATCCCGCGATGTGGACATGCCTACAATCAACGCTCTGGCTCCATCTAATAAAACCATCAGAGTTAACTTCTTGCGCTCGCTAACA
Organism: Parelaphostrongylus tenuis; assembly: GCA_019055375.1. Lineage (NCBI taxonomy): Eukaryota > Metazoa > Nematoda > Chromadorea > Rhabditida > Metastrongylidae > Parelaphostrongylus > Parelaphostrongylus tenuis. The sequence continues at coordinate 62,839 of JAHQIW010004293.1, read as the reverse complement.
TATGCGGTTGCCGTGTACTTGAATCTGTCATATGAAGGTTAGCTGAAAATGTAGAGAGATTAGCTTCCCTTTTTCGTTCATCGACAATCACGATTCATTGTTTGTCTAAGGTGTCCGCTCAAGTCAATAGAACATAATTGACTACGACTGAAAGCATTTGATGACCAGAGCACTCTGGCTTCTCTGAGCCCAATTTTTAACACAAATAAAATCAAGCGGACTCAAATAGAGTTAAGTTACTTCTCCATAAAGTTTCTGCTCAGGTTTCTCAATGTTGTCGAACACGGTTTGTATAACACTAGAAGCGGGATTCTCATTTGTCAGCCTGCTAAGGTATGGTTGCCGAGGATGTTGGATGTCGGAAGTTGGTTGATAGCTCTAAGCTTACAGATTCCCTGCAAGGCTAAACTACTGATAAGCCAAATCGAAATTGTTAACTATTTTAGCCATGATCGACTCAGTGTTGCACAATGGGTAGAGAAACCAAGTTTTATACCAGGCAGGATTCGTGTACCTAGGTTCCTGAAGCAGTGCACACCTTCATCCCGCTCTCATTTGTAGCCGGCAAGAATACCCTGTTACCTTTTCCATCAGCCTCAGTCCTTATGATGACAGTAATAAGATCGCCCAAATCACAGCTTTTTCACACGTTGCGGACCGAACGCGTGAAATCTTATTTCACCGATAGCCGCATCGTCTGTCAGGCAATTGACATTGGCTCTCGCCGCAGTTGAAATGAGAGAATTCAATGGGTAAAGTGGAGTTCTAAGACATCATTATCAACATCAATGATGGAAAACACAGAACAAGCTTTAGTAAAAAGAACGTTTAATGATCAACAATTCCCTACGTTGCAATAGGGAGACATCCTTCCAAAAAAACCCAATTTCAAGCTCTTATATGACATTTTTTCTCACTATAGCTATGACTTCGTGGTCAATCGATGGTTCGATAAAAACAGATCTTGAAATGAATCTAGTTTCTGAGAAGACTTCAAAAGATGTTTCACTAACAGAAAGATGGTTATGTTTTGTATTTGGAGTATTTAGCCATTGTTAGTTCGACCTTCGCCGCGGATTCGTTAGTATTTCCATAGCAAAATTTTGACTTTGAAGTCACTTTATCACTGCGAAAGAATAGAATAGTGCTAGAGGGCTTTCCACGGGCGCACTTTCATCGAAAAAGAGCGTTTATTTGTCCTAAAAAATCACTACTTCGTAATACGAAAGCGACATCGATAGCATAGCGACGCGTTCCACCTCTTTCTTTTTACATTTCTTTCAACAAGCCCAGTAATCGTGCTTTGAAAATGCGTTTTATATACATAACACTTCTAGAAAAAACTCATGGTGGACTTTTTTATTAGGCATCTAGAGAGGATTACAAGGAGAGCGCACTTATCAATTTGAGGGACTCTAGGATTTTTTCCTTCTTAAAAATTCGGTGTATCGGAGGAAGCATTTACGTTACTTCTGCAACACCTATCGTTATCGAGGTCTGTTTTATCAGTCTCTAGTTTTTATTAGTCTGAAACTTCCCTTTGATGGTGATAAGAGACTGAATCTCATTTATAAAGCCATCACTTTGTAATGGAGCGGGGACAACGGCGACCGCGCCGCATGCTAGATGGAATAACAACGCGGTCCTTAACGTGTTAAAAGTCGTAAGGCTCATAAAATGGTTTTAGACTGACACTCGCAACATTTCATCAAAAAAAAATTGTGGGACTGAACAAAAGAAAGTTCAAATAACATCTATGCGGGAAAGAAATGACAAAAAACGTCATATGTTGAGATCTGCGCGCACTGCTCCAGTCATCTTTGTCGTATGATCAAGTACAGCTTGTAAATCAAAAATCAAATTTCTCAAAATAACTGCTTGATTCTACAAAAACGCTCTAATGAACAAATCAAGTAACAAATTCTTGCTGGTGAGCTGGTGAGCCATGAGCATAAGATCGAACAACCGACCTTGCGCGCAACGCAGAGGACCTCTAACTATTGCGCCACATGCGTTCTTGTAGGAACGGCAATATAATATTTCTGTCGGATATGTATATACAAGTATGCTTAATAATATCGCAAAACTTTCCACCTCAGATGGGAATTGAACCGGGGCGTGGTAGCTGGGCGATGGGCATCGGTGGTACAGAGCTGTGCCATTTCACCCATCACCCATATTGGGTGAAATGGGTGGAACACGGGTTCGACTTCCGTATGAGCTTGAACGTTTTGCATATCACTCACTATCACTGGATATATAATTATTATAACAACACTAACAAGATAGTGAAAAAGTAAGAGGATTCCTGCCGATATTGTCTGAATATCAGTGATTCTCAACGATCTCCCCAAAATTACGAATCTGCCCACCTTTTATAGCAACTCATGCAACATTCATAGCTATTTTTATATTATCTTTCTATATGAGTGATAACATAATGAGTTTGATTGTTAAGGTAAACTTGGACGCGAGTGGCGGCGTTGTGCTACGGAAGGACTGGTGCGCAGCATGGACTGGAGTTACGCAATCCATGGGCCGACGACGACGAGAGTCGAGCGCCTTCAACTGGTCCGTGCGGCCGCCGGGTTACCTTTCGTCTTCGTACTCGTTTCCTTCTCCCTTTAGCTTATCGATCACCTACGATTATTGTTTATGACTCGATGTGGCCCAGTTCAGTTGCTGATTGCTGACTTTGTCCATAAGACGTAATTATTTCCACCACCTTTTACTTGATGATTGATTGCTCGATGATGCACTAGAGATTGTAATTGCAGACCCAGGTCACGGAGACGAGCCCAGTGGTGGGGGTCGTGGGCGACTCACCCCCTGGGATGGGAAGCGGGCTCGTGAGACGATCTCGAACATACAGTGTGAGACTATATGACTTATGACGACTATGCTACTCACACATCGTCGACCCGGCATACCGCCCTGGGGTTTCGTAATTCCGAGGCGACCACGATAGCCTCCGTGGTTCCTCAGTTTCCTGATTGACGTTTGCAAACTTCTAAGTTGATTACAGTCAACTCTCGCTCTTTGTCCTCATGTATTTGACTCACGCTGACATACTACTCATGTTACGAAATAGCTACTAGTCGAGCCACTACAATGTATTGATTTAACGACTGTTGCGAAATATGCCCTTTGAACCGCCAATTGGATTGGTTGGCGGATATGAATGTATTATATGTAATTATTGTTTAATTACCCAAGTTTGAGGTTGTTTGCTATTAAGCGATTTATTCTGCTGTTATTTCTAATAAATTAATCCGCGTGGCAGGTATACTAACACAAAGCATTCGACGGGGCATTCACTACTGCAACCACTACACCTTTGCCTGGTTTCGTAGACGGCAGATTAATAGATGCTCATATCAAATATCCTGAGCTTATCCTGGATATAGCAATAATCGTGATAATAATTAACCCATAACTCTGAAATAAAGATATAAAAATGAAACCAAAGGCTTCCGAGTCTCCCCTGATTGCCACTGAATGACCGACCACAGACAGCTGACGTACCTCGACTTCCAGGTAGCGCCATATATTGAATTGGATTGCCAAAATGTTGAGGATGCATGCAAAGGGATGAGTCGAGAGTCAGGAGTTCCAGGATCCGCACAGTAAAATGTTGAGACGGGTCGGTAGAAAACTTCTTTAAAAGAATACTTACTCATCGTCGAGTTTTGAAACCGCCATTCCGTTTGAAGTGGAGTGGGTTGAGATAATTGGTCCCATTCAGTGTGTGACGGGGAAATAAACAGTGTGGTTGTGATCTCGCATATCCGACCTTCAAAACATTTAAGAAATGCCAATATTTTAGACATTTATAGGTATGAAATGTAATGAGAGGTGAAAAAATACCTGCATATGTAGAAATCTGATAAACTTGTATTAATGTGGAACCGATGCCGGAAGTACGTGGTACTCTGAATCCCTGGGTTAGCTCGTTTGGTGCGAGAATTATCGTACATGGTTCAGGCTCTAATAACTCTGAAGAGTAAAGTCATTAGAGAGAATGATAATTTTTTGTTGGCATGCGAATTTGCTTAGATCTCACCTTTCTCTGTTTGGCGATCACGAACTATAAATAGAAAGGTGCACTTGCTTGTTTCTGCAATGTGTTCTCTAAACATTGCAGGACGAAGGCGAAGCTAAACAGAGTTGTGAGTCGTAGAGCTAGTATGTCAATTTATAATAGTAAGCATATTATTACAACCATTTTTTCAATAGTATCGATCGAAAGCTCAAGATATGCTGTGTGTTCTTCCATAGCATCGAGACGTTATTGATCAAATCCCGAATTGTCAGTTGAAAAATTCGATCATTACTAATATTTCATTGTTATCTCACGTTGAATGAATAGCTTTCGAGTAAAAGGCAGAGTACTTACGAAATATCTGGGTACGCAAAAAATATCACTTATCACAGTCGATAATTATTTTGTGATAATGAGCTCAAACATCCCATTCTTTGTTATTGATATGCCTACCAGCATAACCCTTTCATGACCGCGGCCATTCTCGCAAAGGCCACCCTAGAGGACCACATGGCCAGGGAAGCGCGGTGTCATTGAAGAGTACATTGAATTTGGGACACACGGTCCAGAACATACAGCGACATACGTAACGAAATCAAGGCACATAGGGATGAAATGGTTAAGAGGAAGCATGCAGCGCTTAGAAACAGCGTGCAATGTGCACTGGATCGTTGAAATGATCGCACACTAAGCAGTCTATCCATCCGGGGTCGACAATTATTGTCAGCCTCATCAGAAAGAATGAAAGCATTGACTGGGCACACCAGTAAGTCATCAAAAGTGATTTTATAGCATCAGCACGCGTTCACTCATTAGCACTGGATGACAGATGCTTAGAAATTTACTTAGTCCTAGGCTTTTTGTTTTACTCCACTATCAAATCAACACTTCGTGATAATGAGTGATCTTCAGTGACAGTCTCCTCATAGGAGATGCGAAATTTCCCGACGGTTAACGACTGCGTTGATTCAATGCGCTCAAATACGGTACTGTTGATAAGTAGTTGATTATCACTCCATTGTCTAGCTTTATCCATATGAATGGACAATTTAATTACTACAATCAATTTATACCATTTTCTCGAGAGAAACCACGAAAACGGCATGTAAGCTTTATAACACCATCACAATATAGCATCTGTTATGGGAAATGAATTGCTACCAGACATTAATTGAAATAATTGTTCTGTCATCTTTACTTTCAATCAAAATAAACATTCCAACTTCATGATTAAACACTTCTCTAGCTGTTAGAATCTTTTTGCACATTCTTAAGCACATAAATCACAGTCACGTTCCATTGCTCAATCAGTTACGGTAATTTAAAGAGAAAACGACTTTTTTGCATATATTTCGTTCTACCGCTTACGAACAACTACATATACACGTTAACGTACTTGTATGGCAGCTTGAAAAGTATGTCACATGCTGTTTTTTCGAATCTTCAGAACGTATCTTACCCGATCCTAAAGTAAACTATTTTACCATTCAAATAAGTGCTGATGCTTTCCGCAAAGATCCACCAGTAGATTCCGATTTGAGGGTAGTAATAAAACGGCTCAACAAAATTTCTTGAAAAGACTTTAGTTAATGAGGGCGCTTGACATTCTATATTCCGTAAAGCTTTCATCATTCTATATACACTGCGAGAATGTTTAGAGCCTTTTCAGGTTGGTACGTTAGAGTCACACGTACGTTTAGGGGTGTCACCCGCTTCATCAGTGGTTCACGCGCCACACTGAACCTTACCTTTACAGCAGGGATGGAGAGATCTAAATTATAGCTTTAGCACAAGATATTGTGTAACGACCATTTTTACAGTCGATGGAATACGGCTGGTAGTGAAATGTAGAAATTCAATGCCACCCTCCATCCCTGCAATGAAGTAGGGTCCACATGTGAGGGTAGGCCCCACTGATGAAGCGGGCGACAGCGCTGAAACGTACGTATGGCTCTGACAGAGTAACCTCAAAAAAGCTCTAAAAATTTCTATAAGCTATATTGATCGTTTAGAGGGAAGTTTAAAAACAGTCGTAAAGATGGCTTTCATCATCTTTTCCGCTTTGGACCGAACCTGATTCCATTTCGTTTTCCTTTTTTTCGACTAAGTGATGGTTTTGCAGGACCCCATTTATAATTGCAATGACTGGGCGGACGTTTCGCAATACTTCGGCTATAGATGGTTTTTGCTGTCGAAAGAAAATCACGCAAATTGTTGAACCATATCGTAGTATTCAGTTTCAAAATTATTTGAAAATATCATCACATTTCTGAAAACTTTTTCTTACAGTACCTGTGGAGACGATTAGTATAATGCGTGTTCTTTATTCAGGTCCATGACCAATTCCAGCTGTTCCCCGTCAGATCCAATTCAAACTGATGTGGGAACGATCGTACGGAGCTGTACAGTTTACGGGCCGATCCAGTGTTCCAACGACACCCTCCACGGACTACGTTCAAAACCACGTCCTCCGTCGTCTCATGTACTGGAGCTGTCGTGTCGTATTTCACGCGCGTTTGTCATTCTGCGCTAACACAAGTGTCAACGCACAAGAATGGACACAGACGTGCATACACACCGTATATACAAAATTACGTTCTCCATAACATATACAGACTATTCCATAGATACTATGCAGTCTACTTGGATTTCAGACGGTTCTCTTCTGCTCCCCGACATGAGTTTTTTGCAATCTTTCATACTGAATATATATATATATATATATATATTAATAATATATTATAATAACAATATAATAAGTTTTTTATAATATATTATGCTATTATGTAATATAATTTATAATATAATATATTATATTATCAGTGATATAATATATTAATGTATATAATATTATAATGATAATATATTCGTTACTGAAAATTGAAATGGAAGTGCTCCGAAACTGCCTACGAAGCAAGCAGGACAAGATGTTTGCTCAGCTGAAAGAAGTGTGTGAAAAAAAAGCTTGTAAACAACTTTGAACTGTTTCAGGCTCTGACGAAGGCGACCTGTCGAAACGTTGTCTGTTTGATTGTGAGAACAAAGCTTGGATCTAACAGCTCGTGCCCGCTTAAGAAGAAAGAATTATATGAATTTGAAGCAGTACCTGGGCAAACTTCAAACTTGAGTCATTAATTCACAGCCGACATCTCAGTCTCGAAGTTTCGATGAATGTAGCGAGGTTGGACATGGATTAACATTCAGATTTAGCATCAACGAAGAAGAAATGTGATCTGTACTACAAATATATAATAACTTATATATATATATACATATATATACATGTATATACATATCGATATGTATATAAATATGTACATTGCATTTATATATATATATATATATATATATATTTATACACATATAGATATGTATATATATATATACATACATATATCTATAAAAGCATTCAGTCACCTCAAACGAAGCTTTCATAGATATGTATATACACATATGTCTACATCGCAAGTATATTTACATCACCTGTATCACCTGTCGTCCCGTTGATCGTCGAGTGACTCGAGCGGGTACCAGCAACTCTTCCATTTTTCCCTATCGCGTGCAAGAGTAGCCCAGTGGGTCCTCCTTGCTGTAGGAATTCGCTGAGCATCATATCTTTCTTCCATCGCTTTCGTGAAGAAATCGGTCCAACGGGTCAGTGGTCTTCCTTTAGAGCGCTTGATGTCCCGAGGAATCCAGTCGGTAACGGCTCTCGTCCATCGTTTGTCGTTGAAGCGCATCACGTGTCCGGCCCACCTTATTTTCGATATCCTGGCGTGTAGAACGGCGTCTCTGATTCTCGATCGTTGACGTAGGTCGGAAGTTCGGATCCTTTGTCTCATTCGCGAAATACGAGATACTTCTAGCATCGACCTTACGACTGCGCGTTCGATAACGGCAAGTGATCTTTCATCCTGCTTACGTAGCGACCAGGTTTCTGCTGCATACGTTAGGGCAGGGATAATTGTCGAGTCGAAAAGGTGGGCACGGAGTCGGATGTTCTTTGTCCTCTTCACTACATCTTCGATGCTCTTAAACGTTCCCCAAGCCGCTCGTTTCCTCCTACTCAACTCTGGGGCAAGGTCGTTCATCATGTTGATTTCACGACCTAATAGATGTAACTGGAGCATTCGGAAATTGTCGTTCCGTTGAGCGTGAATGGGGCATTAGAAACCCATCCGTTCCTCATGAACATTGTTTTCGTTAGATTCAGTTGAAGACCGATCTTTCCACAGGCGTTATCGAAATCAGTCAACATTCGTTCCGCTTGGCTGATGTTTGGTGTTATGAGAACGATATCGTCAGCAAAGCGAAGATGGTTTAAGTGTCGACCGTCAATTTTCACTCCCATTTCGTCCCATTCTAATGTTCGCATGACGTTTTGTAGGGTGGCAGTGAATAGTTTTGGCGATATTGTATCGCCTTGTCGAACCCCTCTTCTTACGTCAATGGTGATATGTACATATATATATATATATATATGTATATGTACATATATATATATATATATATATATATGAGCGCATGTGGCCCAGTGGTTAGAGGTGCTCTGCGTCGCACACGAGGTCAGTGGTTCGATCTCGCGCTCATGGCTCACCAAGCCATCCATTCCTCCGGGGTCGGTAAATTGGAACCAGCAAGTCTCAGACTTGTCTGGGAGGATAAGCAGTACTGACTCGGTTCAGCGGGAGGCAACCGCGAGTCATTGTAAAGGCCAGATATGCATTCAATCACCTCAAAACGAAGTTAAAAAATTGAAGTCGAATGCATGGCGCATCCCTCAGGGATTGATCAACGCCGAGAGCTTTATCCTTTTATCCTTTATATATAGATATGTAAATATATGTGCACATTGCATGTATATAGATATATACATATAGATATGTAAATATATACATGTGTGTGCATTGCCCGTACATATATATACATATATATATGTTTATATAAATATATATATATATATATAGATATAGATATGTATGTATATACATGTGTACAATGCATGTATATATTGTGTTTGCAAGCATACACATATATATAGGTATATATATATATGTGTATATATATACATATATAATGTGTCAACTAGTACTAATCCAACTGCTACAGCATGGGTTGCTACCTAGGAACAAATTAACATCGATCGACAATTGCCCAAGGGCCGTCCCATATCTTGGAGAACTGTCGAGTAATGCTCGATCGATGGAGTAATATAAAGAGACGATCCAGTGATCCACATCATTTGATTCATCTCGATGCGACAGCTACGAAGAGCAATAATGTAAGAAGAACAACTATTGTGGGTACTCTACTCGAATGGCTATGGCTCTGTTGAAGACGAAGATGCAGAAACGTAACTTTTGCATCATGAACTGTTCATGAAGCGGGTCATTGTCCTGATTGAACGTTCTCCATCTTATTCTCACCTCGCTGAGTTACTGAGCATCGTCTCTGCTCCATTAGTACTCTTCAAAAAGATGACGACGTCGTCCGCCAAACGAAGATCTCATACAAATGTTTTCAATAATGCGTGCTCTCTTTCTGTCCCGATCGAGCGCACTATCCACTGCAGTGAGCATTAAACAATTCCAGTAGATTGGTGTCACCTTGTCGAATCCCCTTACCAATGGGTATAATGAAAGCGAATGTGAAAAGGGCGTTTTTGCGGGTCCGGCGATAGTACTAATGCTCGTATAAAAGACTTTTACACGTTGGTCGTTAGGAGCTGATGGCACCTCGTTGATTTCGTTACTACCCAACGTTCTCTCGTAGTCGGAAAGATTTAGGCAGCCCATAGATGAGCTGATACTTCCAGTACGGCTTCTCCAAAGTTCTGATACGCGAAAAATGGGTGAATTCTTTGTGAATGACTTGTGGAGTGCTCTCAGCAAACGAAGATGATTATAAAAGCTTGTTCACTACTCTTTTTAGGTACGATGATTGGTGCGACATCATCCACTTGTCCGGAATTTTCTCTTTAAAAAAGTAAGAGCGTGATTTACAAAGTTTTATCGTATTCGATAGAAAATTCTCATAGCCCATCAGCAATCATTGTATTTGACCGCCTACTGCGGTGTTCTGATGGTACAATACACCCAATAGTGTAGAGTGATGTGCAAAAACGTTTGCGTCAGCTGGAACTCGAACCCTAATTTCACTTTTTGCGGGAGCGCATGCCGTTGCCCTACCGACGCTCGTTTTGCACACCTCTCTTTCTATGCTACAACGCGTTATCTGTCAACAGCTAACCGTCTACGGTCTGGCGTGGGCAGCTACTCGAACCCACTTATTCTCAGCAAACGACAACGGCAACGGTTCAGCACGCGAACCCGTAAGGAGTGAAATCTGGGATCGAGTCCTAGTGACGCAAACATTTTTGCACACCACTCTACATCATTGATTTTATTCATAGTAACGTTCCAAAAAAAAAACCACGCGATAATTGTATTTTAGTTGGAAACGCAGACGAATTCAAGGAGTGACATGTCTTACATGCTTTGGTTAAGTGACATATGTCTTCCCCGTGCGAAAATAAATCACTGCAACTACTTGCAGCTTTGCAAACACCAACGGTCACTTTGTGGAAAAGATAAATTAGAAACTTAACGAGAAAGTTTATTCATAAACAAAGTATAGTGAAGATGTAGACACTGATTCTGATAGGAAATAGATTTGAAGAGAGAAGAGCACCAATGTCCTAAAGCGTCAAGGGACCTGAGAAATTCAATCGACTCAATCTAGTCATAAACGAAAGCAAGATAATAATCGTCTTCCGACGTTCCAATTATACGACTACTGCTCAACAATTACTTCGAAATTTTCCAGTTCTGTATATGTGAGACCGAAAATAATATGGCTACTATGACACAATCGATCATGATAGCAACGATAATGTAGTGCTCATAGTATCCCCTTTCACTCTCACATGTGATGTCAATGTCAATTTTACAACACCGAGAGCAATAATAAAAATCTTTAAGAAAATCCTATAAGGAAAATGCGAAGCATTTTGAGTTTTGAAGAGTAGATAGAACTCTTTATCATCTACTCGCGCACGTTATAGACACAATGAAAGCTTTACTTGCTCCGTTCACGTCTCTTAGAAACAACGAGAAGGTGAGATAATGTGTAAATTGTGCTTTGTCTAAATATATAGATGGAGGTGTACACTCTTGTTGCTCCTCTGATAGAACCGATCAAACCAAAAACAAAAAGCACATAACCTCTGTTCTATTCTGGACCTAAACAGAGTACGTTCAAAGGGCTTCGTATTGTCCAGCGGGTTACATAGACTGATATAAGTGAAAATCAAAAGCACAAGAATATCTGGCGAGTTGTTGACAGTTGAGCATTCACTTTAGGTGTATTGGAAAGCGTGATATACCTAAATGACGCTACCATCTCTTTTCAAATTGAGTCATACAAGCTTTTATGTTTCTTGGAACATAATCGGAAAGAGAATAAAGTGTTTGACTTCAGTCAAGATCCTCGTGGTTTACGCCATGCACTGAACTCCATTCGTAGCATAATAGGAATGACCGAACTCATATCTGGGTAATGAATGGCTTGCTGTGGCATACTGATATACAAAGTCAGTACTGTTATTTTCACAGAAAGCTCTTTCACCAATTTGATAACACCGAAGCGTATGATCGAACCAGAGATCAATCCATTTTTTTATTTCAAGGGACCTCCAATAGCCACATTACGATATTTCTCGAAAAGTAGTGAAAGTTTATCAATTACTTTTTCAGTGTTCACGTACAGTGCGTATATAAGACGTTTCATCAGTAATTTAATGATCACGCTTCCGCCACATGAACCTTCCATACATTGCTCACACTGAATTGAGCATTCAGAATTCGCTGCTAATATAGCTTTTATGTGATATATTCAACTTGCTTTCTTAAACAGAAAAGTATAGATCGTTGGATTACATGTGGCGTCGTTCGAAATTCTCCATGACAGCGATTAAGATGTTCAGAAGCTGGGCTAGGGTTAGGTACCTGGAAAAAAGCGAAAGAGTTCTCTGAAAAAGTTCTTATAAGCGTAAGGGACAATTATGTACTTGGTTCGCGTAAACAAAAGCGATTCTACGAAATACAAAAGAATCATTCTACAGTATACAGTTGCGTGCAAATGTTGAAATGAGCTAGCATAGCTCGTAAACAGCAACGCATGCAGCACTTCGATTCTTTATTGTACCCTCGTACATCGAACCACTATGCAAACGAATTAAGATTTTGCACATGCACAAAGATTTTAATCAGAAGTCGGTTTTTGATAATCACTAGTCATGTGACATGAAGTACCTGTCACGAAATTGATAGTGTTTTTTCATAAAATAGTCCACTAAGCAAACTTAACACTTACGTCCCCATCACCATACTCGGTAATGTACTGCCTTTGATGGTGTTTTGTTATATAGGCGACAACCGCATTTTGTAGCTTGTTCATGTGACATTCATGAGCTGTGAGATACCAGTCAATCAGTACGTTCATTTCTTCATTATGCTAGAAGTAAAGTTTCCAAAAAAAATCAATCATCTAGTCACAAGGTGATCTTCACCACGATTTTCTGGTCAATTCTGCTCTCGGAAAGAAATTCTTTGAAGCAAAATTTTACGATACACAAAGACTTTCCATTAAATTGTTAGTAGATACTCGAAATCTTAAGTCAAAAGTCCGACTATTCCAAAACCTCGGCATGATCGAAGAAATTTCAAATTTCTCAAGAACTCTCCTTTTCTTTCTTTAAAACTTGCACGAGGTTGGTAAGTTTTTTTTTTTCTCAAAACTCGATGGCTAACGTTTCGGCGGCAACGTCTTCGTCAGAGCATAGACTTATAAATCATATCATATCCGATTACCCGGTTAACGTTTCGCAAGTATCAAAAATCTAACAGAACAGAAATCAACAGGCTAGTCATTCTGAAAAACTCCACCTTTTGTTGCTTTTAAGACTAATCTTGTTTGACACGATCTACAAAATACCGCACTCATACTAGAAGATGAGTTTGAGAAAAGATGCAATTTTTCTTGTTTATAGTTTAGGCATTCCCCTCTCCAATTTATTTGCGGTCGTTTGTGGTTTATCCAAAAGGCCTCAAGGTTTTTCGCGCTGATGTTTTTGATTCTTGCCCCAGGATTTTCACTACCACATCAAAGCCCGTGTTGCCATATTTTTCCACTCTGTGCGCCCCTGAAGGCTTACTTGTTTTGCTGCTATCCTTCCCACCTAAGTGTTCTTTGACGCGGATCTAAAGTGGTCTTCCCGTCTCACCATTATATTCTCACAGCATGTTGTGCGCGAGATCAGATATATTGTACCCGAACTTATGCAATCTCCTTCTCTTTTATAGGCTAGATATTTGTAAAAGTAGAACAATTCTCTGCTCCCCAACATGACTACGGTATAGAAACTGCCATACTCTAAATCGTTCGAAAACCAATCATTCTGATTACTTAGCTTTAAAAAGTATGCACCTCAATTACACTCATATAACCAAGTCGTTCTAATCCCACCATCAATCCACTGATTTGCATAACGTCAAACCTGAAAGAAGAGAACAAACTCCTTCTGTTCAACATACTATATTCCTTTATGTAAAAATAACCTATTCGCAAGATTGTGGATGTCCTTTACGAGTGATGGTGAGGAAAGTAGGTGCCGAAAAAGTAGATGTTATCACATATGCCATAGCCTAAATTAATGTGTGAAATCTTGCTTGAAAGAGAAAAAAATGAATGGGAGGACTTGATTTGCTTATTACATTGTCATTAATTTCAAATAAAATTACATCATTTCAGGATTAACCTAGTATGGAATCAATTATCAAATAAGTTTTTTACGAGCTCATACGTCAGCTCTCTTACTCAACCTTACGTGTGAAGAATTATACAAGACGGTTAGATGGAACACATTTAGACCGTTTCAGCCTCAGCTTGTCCGCTTGTAAACAGCATAATATTTTATGATATTTACCCCTGCTATCTCAATTATTGAAAAAATACGCGACTCGGAGCCAATAACGTTTCCCCACTTTAAATCCAAAGGAAGTTTACTCTAAAAACTCAAAAGAGCCATATTTTTATTCATGACTTTCATGCAGAGGTTTAATCATCAGATAAGTGGCCGTCATGTTGTATGCCTAACATTTCGATGAGATCGAGCCGCTAACAGGTCTGTCCGCTGATTGTCGCTAAAACATATTCCTTCATGGGTACACCCGTTTTCGATATTTGAGCTTGCATAACGGCCTTTCTCACTTTTCATCATTAACTTTAACGCAAATGTGTACAATTGAGTTCCGTTCCCAATTTTGATGTTATCTAGTTGGCATCGATCTTTTGAATGCCTGGTACCAATACGCCGACTAAATGGGAGGCTTGACGAGTCGTGAGAGCGGGATCGCACCGTTGGACACGTTTGTGTCGCAAGGCATTCTAGTCGCTGTTCTATAGGGCCCGAGGTAAGGAGGACATTTTCAGAATACACTCTCGCTTGATCACAAGTGTATAGTTCATTTTCGTCTACTTGAGAATGGCTAATCCACCACCTGGGAACATGTTACTATTCGAACGGCGGAGCACCCGTTGTGAGTGAAATCCGTTAGCGCTGCCATACGACAATGAAAGTAAGAGCTGTTTTCGTTGTTAGATGATAGAGATACATAATGATTTACCTTACAAAAATGGCTTTGACTCATTGAACATCAATGATTGAAGTAAATAATCACACATTGTAGAATAGTAGATAACTGAAGAGTGAATTTCATCAATTCCCCTCAAGATAGTAAACAGAATAAGCAGATAAATTGAAAGTACCATGATTATTTCAATGAAAAATAGCCTTTGTTGGGAATGGACCGTTTTTGCAGCTTCCACTGTTATATCGAGAAACTGTATTTTCTCCGCCTCTCGTCCATTTCCATTGAAAAATTCACGAAAAAATGGAGATGAAAGATACAGCGTTTCTCTGGATGTGAATATCTGACCGTCACGACATACGACTACGAAGTCGTGGCAAGACTTAAACATGTGTCGTAAGGGATGCAGCGGTGCCACTACTTTTCTGAACATCAAAGACTTTTGCCACTTTCATCACTATAATTATATCGTATACATAAAAATTCATGAGAACGTAATAGGAATCTTCATACTGTATAGACTGAGCAGGCATCATTTAGGTTTTCCTGTCTCATTTAGAAATTTCTCTCAAGATTTCATATCTGCAAATTTCACGGGAATAAACTCGTCAGGAGAAAATTGTCAAAAGGATTAGAGTTCAATCACTCGTTAACCCTCAGTATTCGCAATCCTTGAGGAAAAGCACCAGAGGCCTAATTAAAACATGAGTTGTTATCATGCATAATAATGCCGAACAGAGTGTTTACTAGTGTAGAAGTTCATCATGAGCAGACAGGATATAACGAGAAATGAATTCATCTTAAAGGTAGCAGAAACCTGCTTCCTGGTTTCATTACAGTTATACCCATACAACAGTTGAACACATTTACACGGTGACAACGAATCTTGTCCGTAAAGAACACATAGTTTCCTGAGGGAACTGAGTGGTGAGCAAAAACACATGTTTTCGATTATCAGTTTTGGTGGACAAAGTCTTAGTTAATTAGCCTCAAGCACAAGCTTCCAAAGGATTTATTTGGTTCCTTCTGATAACGAGGCTTGTTTTGGGGCCAGTTAGGATTCTAAATCTACATTTTACAAGCTAGTGAGTATTTACAAGATTTGAAAAAAAAAACCTTTCGGCCACAAAAATAAATCATTTCATAATGCCATAAAATTTCACTACCACAATCATACGTGATCTTCTACAATTTATTTTGCAACTTGCGTGTAGTGTAAGCTTATTTCTCCATGTATGTAAATGTTAAGGGTGTATGTATCTTAAAAGGCGCGTATGGCGCAGTGGATAGAGGCACTCTGCGGCACATATATGATCAATGGTTAGACTTCGTGCCTAGGGTTCACTAAGCTCTTCATCCTTCGAGTTTTGAAGAGTTGGTAAATTAGTAGCAGACTTGTCTGAGAAGATAGCAGCACTGACTTGATACATCGGTAGATCACGTCTGGTGACTGTAAAGACTGGATGTGCACACAATCACTTCAGGCGATGCTTAATGAAGTCGAGTGCATGGGCCATCTTACAGTGGTTGATCAACGCAGATAACTTTATCTGTTTTAATCCTTTATGTAATAAACATTCAAAAAATGATGTATATATACACAGATACAAAATACAGGATCAAATATAAAGACCAAAAAGATGTGAAATATTGAGATAAAGGAAAATAAGCTATGAATTATAGGTGTAATCAAAAACAAGTGAACAGATATGCATGTCATGCGATATTTTGCGGATTTCGTTACTAATGGAAGGAATGCGCGAGCGTTTAGGTAGCAAAGCAGCGGAGACTTCCTTTGCGTTCAACCCCTTCACTGCGATTTTCTTCCATCAACTCGCTCTTTCCTTGAGTTTCGAAAAGACTCAGCTTTCGTCTGATCTAGTGTATGCTCCATGATTATCTCTTTACTATAGTAATTTGTGACACAAAGATAACTCTTGTATGCGAAGAAAAAAGCTTCTCACAAAATTCACAGTTACAGCCAAAACTTTTGATTATGATAAGTTAATCGGAAAAGAATTTCAAATTTCAAAACTTATTTTAAAGTAGCTATAATAAAATTGAGGAGAAATTTTAATCCAAAGCACCGAAGTTTGGACGTAAAGGACGATATTTGCATTCAGACCGTACAATTTGCATAATTATTCTCAATTTTCTTGACATAAGTTTTTATGCACTTGCTCATTTGTTTATTTATACGCCGAATATATATATATATATATGTATATATATATATGTCTGGCATGTTTATGTACACACTACGCACCAATGCTCTGCAAAACGATTGGCAAAAGATCACCTCATAGCTGCTTTATATGATTTTCACATCAAATGAAAAAAAGTGTGGTATCCATAGGAGCTATATTCCTTGCAATGGCTCGCTTTTGTGCGCAAAAGCTTTTTTGTGGCTCTTGTAATCAAATGATAGCTTCTGTGAAGAGATATGAAATCCCAGTTGGTGCAAAAAAAAAGATCTTCTTTGCAAGAGTTGCTCTTATGATTTCCAGCAAATCTCGTGGCCAATAAACCGATATGAATATGGATAAAGAATATTTTTCAAACATTTAAGTGGAAAAATACTAAGAAGACATCTCTTTACGGGCGACACACATCAAAGCATCTCCATACCGTCAATTACTGATTAATTGCAAAAACTTCAGGATTAATTTTATATGCGCCAAAAAAACCGCCGGAATAAGTGGCCTCTATGGAAAGCAAATTTGTTAATATTACTTGCATTTAGAGAGAACAATCGCACTTCCCATCACTCGGGCATTGGGAAATCAATACTCGACTTTTCAGAGGTTCTCATCTCGTTTCACACAGGAAATTAGCCGCTTGTGATGAACACCGAGGAGAGCTTTGGCACTGGAATAAGTGTTAATGTTGGACTTCATAACTTGTTCAACCGTTTCAATCACTCATGATTTTGAATCAAAAGAACGACTGTTTTTAGAACCCCGAAAAAAAAACATTTACAATAATTCCAAAAAAGAATGCTTTAAGCTCAAAAACGAGGTTGTTACGCCAGGGTCATACACCGGTGTTTCGGAGGTTCGTCCTCCTCGTCAGTGACCCCCGCCCCACATTCAGCACTGCATTGAAGCAAGGAGGGAGGCGTATGTGGTGATGGAACAGTGTACAATGACACTGGTCCATCACCACCCCTCAGTCGATGGATTTTTTGCTGTTAGATCAAAACTGAATCATTCTTTTTTGGAATTATTGCGAATGTTTTTTCGGGGTTCTAAAAACAGTCGATCTTTTGATTTAGTTTTGATCTAACAGCAAAAAACCCATCGACTGAGGGGTGGTGATGGACCAGTATCATTGTACACTGTTCCATCACCACATACGCCTCCCTCCTTGCTTCAATGCAGGTGAATGTGGGGCGGGGGTCACTGACGAGGAGGACGAACCTCCGAAACACCGGTGTATGACCCTGGCGTAGCAACCTCGTTTTTTGAGCTTAAAGCATGCTTTTTTGGACTCATGATTTTACCAGCACAGCTCAGATGCGGGCTTCCGTGGCGCAATAGGCAGCGCGTTCGGCTGTTAACCGAAAGGTTGGTGATTCGAGCCCACCCAGGAGCTCGAACATTATGAAGCAGTGTTAGTTGTAGAGTTTGTTTGATAGGAAATTAGAGTAATTCCACGATAGAAACGCGTTCGATTGAATTATGATACTTTCCGACCTGATTTTTAACACATGGAGACACTTTCAAATGTTGTTGGATGTACTCAGTATCAAAATAAGTATTGACGATGAGAATTTCTACAGTGCTTAATACTGCAGAAAGAATCCGCACGACGAGCATTTAACGAAATTCGTGGTAAAGATTAATTTCTTGACTAGCAGCCAAGCTCAGTCGGAAAATCCAGAAATTGCGTGGCAGATTTGTCAAAGAAAAAGTGTCGAACGATGAAATGGCGGGTCTTAGCGCATTACGTGATCGGAATTTATGATATTCCCAGTTCAAATTTTTGAGTACAGAAAGAGCAAGAGAACGGCTGGCGATATGGTGTAGTCTTCGATTCAGATTGAATCAAACCCTTTTACAAGTGGACTTGAACCGACTGTGAAGATATCATAGCGACCAGTAATCTTCTTTATGTCAAGTTGATAAGCCCATTTGAAGTGATCGTGATCAGTGAAGTTTGTATGTCGTCATAGAATCACATCACGCTCTGAGAAGAAAACCGAACTGAGGGAAATAACTTTGGACAATCACGTGATTTCTAAATGTAAAAAGAGCGAGGATAGAGTGACAAGTAAGCTTAGAAAGCAGGGTCCGAGAAATACCAATAAGAAAGCTGACGGGAGAAAGAAGTTAGAGGAACCGAAGAGGATGTGAACCCAGAAAACTATGGAAAAGAGAAATCAGCGTTAAGCAGAATTTTATGGATCAGTTCAGGAACAAAAGACTTCGAAGGGGGCGGGAAAAGCATAAAAATCCTCAAGCCAGTTCCTTGCAGCGTCACTTTGAATCCAGCACTTCACCTAGCAGAAGGAGGGCGAGTGGTTGGAGGGTTAGTGATGCAGGTTATCAGAAAGAAAGTTGTAACTCGACATCCTCCCGCAACTCTTGTGCAATCAATCAACGGTCGCCCTACGTAGCGCTTCGGCTCGGGCTCGTCAGACTGTAAGGAGATTCGCTGACCAGCATTTGATATAACTCATAAAGTATACCAATTCGTCAAGGAGAAGATGGAACAACACACAAAATGATGAAATACTTTTGCGGAGGATGCATGCAAAGGGATGAGTCGAGAGTCAGGAGTTTCAGGATCCGCACAGTAAAATATTGAGACGGGTCCGTAGAAAACTTCTCCAAAAGAATACTTACTTATCGTCGAGTATTCGAAACCGCCATTCCGTATGAACTGGAGTGGGTTGAGCTAATAGGTCCCATTCTGTGTGTGACGGGGAAATAAACAATGTGGTTGTGATTTCTCATATCCGACCTTCAAAACATTTAAGAAATGCCAATATTCTGGACATTTATAGGCATGTTATGTAATGAGAGGTTAAAAAAACCTGCATATGTAGAAGTCTGATAAACTTGTACTAATGTGGAGCCGATGCCGGAAGTACGCGGTACTCTGAAACCCTGGGTTCGCTCATTTGGTGCGAGAATTATCGTACATGGTTGAGGCTCTAATAACTCTGAAAGGTAAAGTCATTAGAGAGATTGATAATTTTTTGCTGGCATGCGAATTTGCTTGATCTCACCTTTCTCCGTTTGGAGGACACGAACTTTTAATAAAAAGGTGCACTTGCTTGCTTCTGCAATGTGTTCTCTAAACATAGCAGGACGAAGGCGAAGTTAAACAGAGTTGTGAGTCGTAGTGCTAATAATGTCAGTTTATAATAGTAAACATATTATTGCATCCATTTTTCCAATAGTATCGATCGAAAGCTCAAGATTCGCTCTGTGTTCTTCCATAGCATCGAGAAGTTATCGATCAAATCCCGAATTGTCAGTTGAAAAATACGATCATTACTATAGTTAAATGTTATCTCACGTTGAATAAATAGCTTCCGAGTAAGAGACAGAGTACTTGTAGAATATTTGGGCACGCAAAAAATTTCACTTATCACAGTCTATATTTATATTGCCGGCTTTGACCATCTTCGTTGCTTACGCACCAACATCAAGCTATGACGAAGACGAAGTCGAAGCTTTCTATATGGACCTCGAAAAATTCTTCAGAGAAGATCATACATTCTTCAAGGTCATTGTCGGAGATTTTAACGCAAAAATTGGACCTAGAAGAACGTCTGAAGAAAGTCACATAGGGACCCACGGACTAGAGTGGAATGAACTGGGTGAGAGCCTATCCGAGTATATCATGACGACCCAAACCATCCATGGTAACTCGCAATTCCAAAAGCCTCTCTCTCAGCGATGGACGTGGGAGTCTCCCAATGGAGAGTACCATAACGAAATAGATCACATCATAGTAAATCGAAGGCTTTGCCTGACCGACGTCGCTGTTGTTCCCAAGTTCTACACGGGATCAGACCATCGCCTCCTTCGCGCAACGTTCCGATTTTCGAGGAGAGGCGAGAAAGCCGCTAAATTCAAACAACGAAGTCCCAGAACTACCATAAACTGGGATGTATTCAAATCATTAGTCGGCTCTTGGGAAGATACCGTTGTCGACAACATCGACGAAGAATACGATCGACTCGTTGAATATCTTCACGTTGGCGCTAAAAAAGCCGAAAGTCCTAAGGTCACGAAGAGACGCTTGCCTCCGCAGACACTCGAGCTGATACGTCAACGTGGAATCGCACGAGCCGCAGGCAACCGAAACCTTACGTCCGAACTTGCGAAACGATGCAGAGAAGCGATAAAAGAAGACCTTAAAGAGAGAAGAGCAGCAGTTATGGCAGAAGCTGCAGAAGGTGGGAAGAGCATTCGCAAAGCCCAGCGAGGCTTCGCCAACTATAAGACCAAGATGATTGCACTCCGATACACTGACGGGACACTTACAGCTTCCAGAAGGGCTATGGAGAAAATCATCCACCAGTACTACTCGGATCTCTTCGCTAGCCATGTTCTCTTACCGTCATATAAATTGAAAGAGGACGAATATGTCGTTCCACCGGTCCTTCCTTCCGAAATCCGACATGCTATATCGTCGGTGAAAAACAGAACAACACCCGGTCCAGACAGGATTAGACCAGAACACCTGAAGAACCTGCCGCCAGTTCTCATCAACACCCTGGCTCGGCTCTTCACTCGCCACCTGTCAGAATGCAAGGACACTATTCAGTGGAAAACCAGCAAGACCGTATTGTTGTTCAAAAAAGGAGACCTTCACGACATAGGCAATTATCGCCCAATCTGCTTGCTGTCCGTTGTCTATAAACTCTTTACTCGAGTCATCCTGAACAGGATTGACAGAACACTGGACGAAGGACAGCCATGCGAACAAGCAGGGTTCAGAAAAGGATTTAGTACCATGGACCACATACACACGATCACAAGACTCACTGAAGTTTCGCGAGAGTACAAACAACCACTCTGTCTCACTTTTATCGATCTGAAAAAAGCTTTTGATTCAGTGGAAACAGAAGCGGTAATAGAGGCTCTGGATAACCAGGGCGTCCCTACTCGGTACATAATGATCCTTCGTGAGCTTTATAAAGATTTCATGACCAGAATATCTCCATTCTACGACAATATCACCATTGACGTAAGAAGAAGGGTTCGACAAGGCGATACAATATCGCCAAAACTATTCACTGCCACCCTACAAAACGTCATGCGAACATTAGAATGTGAAGAAATGGGAGTGAAAATTGACGGTCGACAATTAAACCATCTTCGCTTTGCTGACGATATCGTTCTCATAACACCAAACATCAGCCAAGCGGAACGAATGTTGACTGATTTCGATAACGACTGTGGAAAGATCGGTCTTCAACTGAATCTAACGAAAACAATGTTCATGAGGAACGGATGGGTTTCTAATGCCCCATTCACGCTCAACGGAACGACAATTTCCGAATGCTCCAGTTACATCTATCTAGGTCGTGAAATCAATATGATGAACGACCTAGAACCAGAGTGGAGCAGGAGGAAACGAGCGGCTTGGGAAACGTTTAAGAGCATCGAAGATGTAGTGAAGAGGACAAAGAACATCCGACTCCGTGCCCACCTTTTCGACTCGACAATTATCCCTGCCCTAACGTATGCAGCAGAAACCTGGTCGCTACGTAAGCAGGATGAAAGATCACTTGCCGTTATCGAACGCGCAGTCGTAAGGTCGATGCTAGAAGTATCTCGTATTTCGCGAATGAGACAAAGGATCCGAACTTCCGACCTACGTCAACGATCGAGAATCAGAGACGCCGTTCTACACGCCAGGATATCGAAAATAAGGTGGGCCGGACACGTGATGCGCTTCAACGACAAACGATGGACGAGAGCCGTTACCGACTGGATTCCTCGGGACATCAAGCGCTCTAAAGGAAGACCACTGACCCGTTGGACCGATTTCTTCACGAAAGCGATGGAAGAAAAATATGATGCTCAGCGAATTCCTACAGTAAGGAGGACCCACTGGGCTACTCTTGCACGCGATAGGGAAAAATGGAAGAGTTGCTGGTACCCGCTCGAGTCACTCGACGATCAACGGGACGACAGGTGATACAGTCGATTTCCCATCGTCCCTCCTTAACTTGTAAAAGCGCACAGAGAATTTGTATGGCAGCTTGAAAAGTATGTTACATGCTGTTTTTTCGAATCTTCAGAACGTATCTTACCCGATCCTGAAGTAAACTATTTTACCATTCAAATAAGTGCTGATGCTTTCCGCAAAGATCCACCAGTAGATTCCAATTTGAGAGGACTAATAAAACGGTTCACCAAAATTTCTTGGAAAGATTCTAATTACTGAGGGCGCTTGACATTCTAAATTGCGTAAAGCTTTCATCATTCTATGTAAACTCTGAAAATGTTTAGAGCCTTTTCCAGGCTGGTACGTTAAAGTCGCACGTACGTTTAGCAGCTGTCACACGCTTCATCAGTGGGTCACCCGCCGCACTGAGCACTACTTTTACAACAGGGATGGAGAGAAGTAATTTATAGCCATAGCACAAGATATTGTGTTACGACCATTTTTTCAGTCGATAGATTACGGCTGGTAGTGAAATGTAGAAACTGAATGCCAACTTTGATCCCTGCAATGAAGTAGGGTCCACATGTGAGGGTTGGCCCCTCTGATGAAGCGGACGACACCGCTGAAACGTACGTATGGCTCTGACAGAGTAACGTCGAAAAATCACTAAAAAATTATATAGGTTATATTGAATGTTTTAAGGGAGGTTTAAGAACGGTTGATGAGATGGCTTTCATCATCTTTTCCACCTTGGACCGGACCTGATTCCTTTTCGTTTTCGTTTTTTTCGACTAAGTGATGGTTTTGCGTGACCCCACTTATAATTGCAATGACTAGGCGGACGTTTCACCATACTTCGGCTATAGATGGTTTGTGGTGTCGAAAGATATCCACGCAGATTGATTAATCATATCGTAGTTTTCCGTTCTAATATTTATTTGAAAATAGCATCATATTTCTGAAAACTTCTTCTTACAGTACCTGCACCCGTTTATTTCTAAACTCTGCCTGACGAAATGATTCAAAAGTATCGGGTCCGACGCGAATTTCCCTAAAATTGGAGTGAATGTGCTGCATTAAGGAAATCAAGATTAAAAACTTACCAGTCATGTAGTACTGGTCCATTTATAGTGGAGAACATATCGATCTCTCTGACAATGCCCACAGATGGTTGAATTGGAAATTTCCAGAAGTGAATGAATATTAAGTCTTGTTGAAAAATTGTAGACATAACCGCAAATTATTGACACTTAACTACGAATGATCATCACCACACCGATTTGTTTTCCTGAGTTTCACTGTCATAATGCCTTTACGATAGCGGTAAGTTTTATTCTAATCTTTTCCGATCCGCAATCTCAACAAAAGATCTCAAGCTTTTTTTACTGGAGGTGAACAACCCAGAATCGATCGCTCTGAAGCCTGGCGACTGAAAGCATAAAGGAAAGCACAGCTCAGAGTCGGTAAACGCTGCAGTCAAATATCTTTGAGCTAAAAGTCTTGGAATACATCCATTACCTTTAATTAGCGTGGCACCTCATTTTCAGAGGAAAGTTCCGAAAACTGCTCGCACATTCTGTACGTGATACCTGTAGAGGACTACATTTTCATAATCATCCTGCATTCTTTGTCTGTTATTAGATATTCTCTTCATATGAACGATCCACCTAATTTTTATTCTAATGTTTAGTCACCAAATTTCAAAAACATGATATTTTTAGGACAGAACAGCACTTTGAAGCTGATTATCAGCACATTCAGAGCACATTTTCTGAGCTGTGTGTGTGATGTTGTCCTTAAAATGATCTTTACAGAGTGTCTACGGAAGCATTCCATTATTTAATGGTCATAATATTCCCTCGTAACCTCAATTTGCCAAATAAATCCCTAGATTTCCATTGCAGCGCGCGAAAATACAAAATTTCTTCCGCACGCGACATAAGACGTGGCAAATGGCGACGCATACATCTGCCATTTGGGATTCAAAGGAAAATATGAGGTCGCTTTCAGCTATGCAGTCAGCTAGTGTGATATGAGCTATGAGTACAGTCAGCACCTTTATAATAGAAGATAAGGCACTCAGCGTTGATCAATTTTTGAGGTGCGTCACCATTCGACTTCGCCAAGCATTTCTAACATGACTGAATACACATCTAATGACTTGTGGTTGTCTACCGATGTATCACGCAGGTGTTGCTGTCCTCTCATATGAGATGGTACTAGTTTGCCAACTCCGGAAGGATGGAAGGTATGGTGAGTCTATGACGCGGAATCGAATCAACGAGCCCCATTTGTGCTGCATGTTACCTCCAAGCACTGAACTGAACGCTCTCCTAACCTTGTGTTATGAATAACTATACATTATGATGTATTTTTACATTTCACAGCCATGGTTTACTTCATCCGTCCGCTATAGGATTCTTCCTGATACCACAGGTATTATTATGATGAATGAAATGTATGAATGTTGGACACCTAACATAGGATTTCTCATTTTGAGTTGTAAGGCAATGCCTGATGATATTTGAGCCGGTTGCCTACACAAAAGCGAAAGAGATCGTTTCATTGAAGTGTAATGTATCATCGACATGAGTGAGGCTTTACAAAACAAGCCCTTGGAAGAACAAACAGAGAACACACCCGAAACACACGAACACAGAGAAAAATAGTCAGAAAAAATCACGAAAAGCTCGCGCAACAAAAATCATACACACAGTCAATGAAGGGTTGAAATTGTTTAGCATTAAGAATGTCAACAAAAGTTATAAACGAATTGCGTTTCTTTCCTTACACATCAAGTGAGTCTCCGGCAACTATACACATCAACAGTACAATGTAGTAATTATCGTGCTGTAATTTGTAGGACACTATTTGTTCAATCTCTTCCATTTACGAAATTTGAGGAAAGCAGCATCTATGACAAAAGGATCAGTGTATGCACCAAAAACATGGAAGGGTGTAGAGAATAACATGAAGTATATGAAGAAAAATGGAATAGCAATTTTTTTAAACTCAAAGGGAATCCTATTTATATCACGGAAATAGGGCTTAGTAGTCAAATTGCGGAACACTGTGGTTGGTGTGACCTCCATGAGAGTCATAAAGGCTTGGTAAGCAGAAATCTAGGCAATGTGCCATGCGCGCCGTCGACCAAAAATTTGTCGTCGACGTGAATGTGTTTGAAAGTTTCACCTCGAGTTTCGAAATGTTGGTTAATAGTACCATTACTGTTAAAATACCAATGTGATGTAGTAGTATATACCAGTTAGTACAAATGGAAATCAACTCACAACGCACTCCAGCTGTCTAAACACAAAGCCCGAGATCTAAGCATGCGTCGCTGCCACTTGAAGCGACCTGTAGTTTCATGCTGTTACGGACTTCTCTCCTATAAAGATTGAACAGCAATGTTCCATGACCCAAAACTTAGGTGCTATGCCAAATTTAAGATTGTGGGTGAAAATTGAACGCACGTTCCACCCGTTCTGGGGACACGAGCTACCACTAGATCAGGGAGGCCCATACTCTGCTATCTCGTACTGCAGTACAAAATGTTGATTATCAGACTATGCGCTACCATACATCCACATTCCTGCCATCATTTGGTGGTATTTTGCGGCATATGTTGAGTATCGCAGAGTGTTGACAAAGTAAAGACCTTGGTGGTGTAGTGGTAGCATGTGACCTCGGTATAGGTGAAAAGTTGGTTCAACTCCCATCTGAGGTTCATAGTCGTAAACATCATTTAGTATCTCTCGGTATGTCGAGTCGACTTTTGTGCTTCTCATACCCGCTCATACGAAATGACAATTATGATTGATCATAACGTTCGGAACGAATGAACGATTACCCAATATGTGGAGTACTGTGCAAAACGTTTGCGTCAGCAGGGATTCGAACCCAGATCTCACTTTTTCAGTAGTGCAACGGTTAGCATACGCTCCCGGAAGAGTGAGATCTGGGTTCGAATCCCGGCTGACGCAAACGCTTTTGCACAGAACTCCACATATTGGGTATACTAATAACATCATACCACCGCAAGTGGCAGTCAAAATAGAGAGAATTATGACTGATTATCCATATCCAATGTCTGTCAACTAAAGTTGGTTCAGCGCCGATAGCGGTTGTCCCGCCAGACCGTCGACGGTTGGCTGTTGGCAGACAACGCGTTGTAGCTTGAATAAGAGTGCTGTGCAAAACGAGCGTCGGTAGTGCAACGGTTAGCATACGCTCCCGGAAAGAGTGAGATCTGAATTCGAATCCCGGCTGACGCAAACGCTTTTGCACAGAACTCCACATATTGGGTATACTAATAACATCATACCACTGCAAGTGGCAGTCAAAATAGAAAGAATTATGACTGAATGAGCGATTAGTTAGGAGCCATTTTATTGGTCAACGACCTGAACCGCAAGAAATTTTGTAAAACTCACAAGAGTAAAGAAATGATTCCGAAATCGTTTTATTTGACCGCCTATCGCGGTGTTATGATGTTTTCTATTAATCCAATGATGTAGAGTGGCGTGCAAAACGTTTACGCCAGACGGGATTTGAACCCAGATCTTACTCTTTCCGGGAGCATGGGCTAAACCGCTGCACCACCGACGCTCGTTCTTCACTCCACTCTTTCTACGCTACAACGCGTTAACTGTCGACTACCAAAACGGGTACCTCATGAATAATCTCTCCAATGTAAAATCAACATGCCATCATTTGGTTCCATTTCGCAACACCATTAAACTACTCATCGTATGTCCTCACTAAAAATGTGAATGGAACCTATCAATTTGGTGACAGAGCGAATTCAAAAGCTATGGTTGGCCTGCCACTGCATTAAGACATTCAGCCTCAGATATAGTCAGTCACCACCCTAAGGCTATCATCATACAGCATATTCGTTCACTGGATCACCCTGAGTGCTTTTCAGTGAATTTATTTTCGTTGCTACAACGCGCTACAAAAGCCTTTTCAGAAACCATGTATATATATATATATATATATATATATATATATATTTCAGAAACCATGTATATATATATATATATATATATATATTTTACATGTTTATGTACACACTACGCACCAGTGCTCTTCAAAACGATTGGCAAAAGATCACCTCATAGCTGCTTTATATGATTTTCACATCAAATGAAAAAAGTGTGGTATCCATAGGAGCTATATTCCTTTGCAATGGCTCGCTTTTGTGCGCAAAAGCTTTTTGTGGCTCTTGTAATCAAATGATAGCTTCTGTAAAGAGATATGAAATTCCAGTTGGTGCAAAAAAAAAGATCTTCTCTCAAAGAGTTGCTCTTATGATTTCCAGCAAATCTCGTGACCAATAAACCGATATGAACATGGATAAAGAATATTTTCAAACATTTAAGTGGAAAAATACTAAGAAGACATCTCTTTACGGGCGACACACATCAAAGCATCTCCATACCGTCAATTACTGATTAATTGCAAAAACTTCAGGATTAATTTTATATGCACCAAAAAAAACCGCCGGAATAAGTGGCCTCTATGGAAAGCAAATTTGTTAATATTACTTGCATTTAGAGAGAACAATCGCACTTCCCATCACTCGGGCATTGGGAAATCAATACTCGACTTTTCAGAGGTTCTCATCTCGTTTCACACAGGAAATTAGCCGCTTGTGATGAACACCGAGGAGAGCTTTGGCACTGGAATAAGTGTTAATGTTGGACTTCATCCCTTGTTCAAACGTTTCAATCACTCATGAGTTTACTGCACAGCTCAAAGCGGGCTTCCGTGGCGCAATAGGCAGCGCGTTCGGCTGTTAACCGAAAGGTTGGTGGTTCGAGCCCACCCGGGAGCGCGAAGATTTTGAAACAGTGCTAGTTGTAGAGTTTGTTTGATAGGAAATTAGAGCAATTCCACGATAGAAACCCGTTAGATTGAATTATGATACTATCCGACCTGATTTTTAACACATGGAGACACTTTCAAATGTTGTTGGATGTACTCAGCATCAAAATAAGTATTGACGATGAGAATTTTACAGTGCTCAATACTGCAGAAAGAATCCGCACGACGAGCATTTAACGAAATTCGTGGTAAAGATTAATTTCTTGAATAGCAGCCAAGCTCAGTCGGAAAATCCTGAAATTGCGTGGCAGATTTGTCGAAGAAAAAGTGTCGAACGATGAAATGGCGGGTATCAATGCATTATGTGATGCGGAATTTATAATAATCCCGTTCAAATTTTTGAGTACAGAAAGAACAAGAGAACGGCTGGCGATATGGTGTAGTCTTCGATTCAGATTGTATCAAACCCTTTTACAGGTGGACTTGAACCGACTGTGAAGATATCATAGCGACCAGTAATCTTCTTTATGTCAAGTTGATAAGCACATTTGAAGTGATCGTGATCAGTGAAGTTTGTATGTCGTCATAGAATCACATCACGCTCTGAGAAGAAAACCGAACTGAGGGAAATAACTTTGGACAATCACGTGATTTCTAAATGTAAAAAGAGCGAGGATAGAGTGACAAGCAAGCTTAGAAAGCAGGGACAGAGAAACACCAATAAGAAAGCTGACGGGAGAAAGAAGTTAAAGGAACCGAAGAGGATGTGAACCCAGAAAACTATGGAAAAGAGAAATCAGCGTTTAGCAGAATTTTATGGAGCAGTTCAGGAACAAAAGATCTTTGAAGGGAGCGGGCTAAGTGTAAAAATCCTCAAGCCAGTTCCTTGGAGCGTCACTTTGAATCCAGCAGTTCACCTAGCAGAAGGAGGGCGAGTGGTTGGAGGGTTAGTGATGCAGGTTATCAGAGAGCAAGTTGTAATTCGACATCCTCCCGCAACTCTTGTGCAATCAATCAACGATCGCCCTACGTAACGCTTCGGCTCGGGCTTTTCCGATGGTAAGGAGATTCGCTGGCCAGCATTCTATATAACTCATGAAGTATACCAATTCGTCAAGGAGAAGATGGAACAACACACAAAATGATGAAGTACTTTTGCGGAGGATGCATGCAAAGGGATGAGTCGAGAGTCAGGAGTTTCAGGATCCGCACAGTAAAATATTGAGACGGGTCGGTAGAAAACTTCTCCAAAAGAATACTTACTTATCGTCAAGTATTCGAAACCGCCAATCCGTATGAAGTGGAGTGGGTTGAGCTAATAGGTCCCATTCTGTGATTTGACTGTGACGGGGAAATAAACAGTGTGGTTGTGATCTCGCATATCCGACCTTCAAAACATTAAGAAATGCCAATATTCTGGACATTTATAGGCATGTAATGTAAAGAGAGGTGAAAAAATACCTGCATATGTAGAAGTCTGATAAACTTGTACTAATGTGGAGCCGATGCCGGAAGTACGCGGTACTCTGAATCCCTGGGTTCGTTCATTTGGTGCGAGAATTATCGTACATGGTTCAGGCTCTAATAACTCTGAAGGGTAAAGTCATTAGAGAGAATGATACTTTTTTGTTGGCATGCGAATTTGCTTGAATCCCACCTTTCTCCGTTTGGCGATCATGAACTTTCAATAGAAAGGTGCACTTGCTTGCTTCTGCAATGTGTACTCTAAACACAGCAGGACGAAGGCGAAGCTAAACAGAGTTGTGAGTCGTAGGGCTAATAATGTCAGTTTATAATAGTAAACATATTATTGCATCCATTTTTTCAATAGTATCGATCGAAAGCTCAAGATTCGCTGTGTGTTATTCCATAGCATCGAGAAGTTATCGATCAAATCCCGAATTGTCAGTTGAAAAATTCGACCATTATTAATATTTAAATGGTATCTCACGTTGAATAAATAGCTTCCGAGTAAGAGACAGAGTACTTGTAGAATATCTGGGCACGCAAAAAAATTTCACTTATCACAGTCGATATTTATTTTGTGATAATGAGCTCAAACATCCCATTCTTTGTTGTTGATATGCCTACCAGCATAACCCTTTCATGACCGCGGCCATTCTCGCAAAGGCCACCCTAGAGGACCACATGGCCAGCGAAGCGCGGTGTCATTGAAGAGTACATTGAATTTGGGACACACGGTCCAGAACATACAGCTACATACGTATTGAAATCAATGCGCATAGTGATGAAATGCTTAACAGGAAGCATGTAGCGATTAGAAACGGCGTGCGATGTGCATTGGATCGTTGAACTGATCGCACACTAAGCAGTCTATCCATCCGGGTCGACAATTATTGTCAGCCTCATCAGGAAGAATGAAAGCACTGACTTGGCACATCAGTAAGTAATCAAAAGTGATTTTATACATCAGCACGCGTTCACTCATTAGCACTGTATAATAGATTCTTAGAAAATTACTTAGTCCTAGGCTTTTTGTTTTACTCCACTATCAATTCAACACTTCGTGATAATGAGTGATCTTCAGTGACAGTCTCCTCATCGGAGGATGCGCAATTCCGACGGTTAACGACTGCGTTGATTCAATGCGCTCAAGTAGTTAATTACCACTCCATTGTCTAGCTTT
This sequence comes from Parelaphostrongylus tenuis, assembly GCA_019055375.1. NCBI lineage: Eukaryota > Metazoa > Nematoda > Chromadorea > Rhabditida > Metastrongylidae > Parelaphostrongylus > Parelaphostrongylus tenuis. Next base: position 31,539 of record JAHQIW010004293.1, on the reverse strand, counting down.
ATCCATATGAATGGATAATTTAATTACTACAATCAATTATACCATTTTCTTGAGAAAAACCACGAAAACGGCATGTAAGCTTTATAACACCATCACAATATAGCATCTGCTATGGGAAATGAATTGCGACCAGACATTAATTGAAATTACTGTTCTGTCATCTTTACTTTCAATCATAAAAAGCATTCGAGTTTCATGAATGAACACTTCTCTAGCTGTCAGAATCTTTTTGCACATTTTTAAGCACATAAATCACAGTCACGTTCCATTGCTCATTCAGTTACGGTAATTTAGAGAGAAAACGACTTTTTTGCATATAACTCGTTCTACCGCTTACGAACAACTACATATACACGTTGACGTATTTGTATGGCAGCTGGAAAAGTATGTCACATGCTGTTTTTTCGAATCTTCGGAACGTTTCTTACCCGATCCTGAAGTAAACTATTTTACCATTCAAATAAGTGCTGATGCTTTCCGCAAAGATCCACCAGTAGATTCCGATTTGAGAGGACTAATAAAACGGTTCACCAAAATTTCTTGGAAAGATTTTAGTACTGAGGGCGTTGACATTCTATATTACGTAAAGCTTTCATCATTCTATGTATACTCTGGGAATGTTTAGAGCCTTTTCCAGGTTGGTACGTTAAAGTCATACGTACGTTTAGCAGCTGTCACACGCTTCATCAGTGGGTCACGCGCCGCACTGAACCCTACTTTTACAGCGGGGATGGAGAGAAGTAATTTATAGCCATAGCACAAGATATTGTGTTACGACCATTTTTTCAGTCGATAGATTACGGCTGGTAGTGAAATGTAGAAATTGAATGCCACCTTTGATCCCTGCAATGAAGTAGGGTCCACATGTGAGGGTTGGCCCCTCTGATGAAGCGGACGACACCGCTGAAACGTACGTATGGCTCTGACAGAGTAACGTCGAAAAATCACTAAAAAATTATATAGGCTATATTGAATGTTTTAAGGGAGGTTTAAGAACGGTTGATGAGATGGCTTTCATCATCTTTTCCGCTTTGGACCGGACCTGATTCCTTTTCGTTTTCGTTTTTTTCGACTAAGTGATGGTTTTGCGTGACCCCACTTATAATTGCAATGACTAGGCGGACGTTTCACCATACTTCGGCTATAGATGGTTTGTGCTGTCGAAAGATATCCACGCAAATTGATGAATCATATCGTAGTTTTCCGTTTTAATATTTATTTGAAAATAGCATCATATTTCTGAAAACTTCTTCTTACACTACCTGCACCTGTTTATTTCTAAACCTGCCTGACGAAATGATCCAAAAGTATCGGGTCCGACTCGAATTTCCCTAAAATTGGAGTGAATGTGCTGCATTAAGGAAATCAAGATTAAAAACTTACCAGTCATGTATTACTGGTCCATTTATAGTGGAGAATATATCGATCTCTCTGACAATGCCCACAGATGGTTGAATTGGAAATTTCCAGAAGTGAATGAATATTAAGTCTTGTTCGAAATTTGTAGACATAACCGCAAATTATTGACACTTAACTACGAATGATCATCACCACACCGATTTGTTTTCCTGAGTTTCACTATCAGAATGCCTTTACGATAGCGGTAAGTTTTATTCTAATCTTTTTGATCTGCAATCTCAACAAAAGATCTCAATCTTTTTTTACTGAAGGTGAACAACCCAGAATCGATCGCTCTGAAGCCTGGCGACTGAAAGCATAAAGGAAAGCACAGCGCAGAGTCGGTAAACGCTGCAGTCAAATATCTTTGAGCTAAAAGTCTTGGAATACATCCATTACCTTTAATTAGCGTGGCACCGTATTTTCAGAGGAAAGTTCCGAAAACTGCTCGCACATTCTGTACGTGATACCTGTAGAGGACTACATTTTCATAATCATCCTGCATTCTTTGTCCGTTGTTAGATCTTCTCTTTCATATGAACGACCCACCTAATTTTTCGAAAACATGATATTTTCAGGACAGAACAGCACTTTGAAGCTGATTTTCAGCACATTTAGAGCACATTTTCTGAGCTCTGTGTGTGATGTTGTCCTTAAAATGATCTTTACAGAGTGTCTTCGGAGGTATTCCATTATTTAATGGTCATAATATTCCCTCGTAACCTCAATTTGCCAAATAAATCCCTAGATTTCCATTGCAGCGCGCGAAAATACAAAATTTCTTCCGCGCGCGACATAAGACGTAGCAAATGGCGGCGCATACATCTGCCATTTGGGATTCAAAGGAAAATATGAGGTCGCTTTCAGCTATGCAGTCAGCTAGTGTTATATGAGCTATGAGTACAGTCAGCACCTTAAGATAGAAGATAAGGCACTCAGCGTTGATCAATTTTTGAGATGCGCCACACATTCGACTTCGCCAAGCATTTCTAACATGACTGAATACACATCTAATGACTTGTGGTTGTCTACCGATGTATCACGCGGTGTTGCTGTCCTCTCATATGAGTATGGTACTAGTTTGCCAACTCCGGAAGGATGGAAGGTATGGTGAGTCTATGACGCGGAATAGAATCAACGACTCCCATTTGTGCTGCATGATACCTCCAACTACTGAACTGAACGCTCTCCTAACCTTGTAATATGAGTAACTATTAGATACACTGTGATACATTCTTACATTTCAGAGCCATGGTTTACTTCATCCGTCCGCTATAGGATTCCTCCTGATACCACAGGTATTATTATGATGAATGAAATGAATGAATGTTGGACACCTAACATAGGATTTCTCATTTTGAGTTGTAAGGCAATGCCTGATGATATTTGAGCCGGTTGCCTACACAAAAGCGAATGAGATCGTTTCATTGAAGTGTAAAGAATCATCGACATGAGTGAGGCTTTACAAAACAAGCCCTTGGAAGAACAACCAGAGAACACACCCGAAACACACGAACACAGAGAAAAATAGTCAGAAAAAGTCACGAAAAGCCCGCGCAACGGAAAATGATACACGCTGTCAATGAAGGGTTGAATTGTCAGCATAAGAATGTCAACAAAAGTTATAAACGAATTGAGTTTTATTTCTTGCATTCCAAGTGAGTATCCGGTAACTACACACATCGACAATGCAATGAAGTAATTATCGTGCTGTAATTTGTAGGACATTATTTGTTCAATCTCTTTCATTTACTAAATTTGAGAAAAGCAGCATCTAAAACAAAAGGATCAGTGTATGCACCAAAAACATGGAAGGGTGTAGAGAATAACATGAAGCATATGAAGAAAAAGGGAATTGCAACTTTTTTTGAAACTCAAAGGGAAGCCTATTCATATCACGGAAATCGGGCGTAGCAGTCAAATTGCGGAACACTGTGGTCGGTGCGACCTCCATGAGTGTCATGAAGGCTTGATGAGCAGAAATCTAGGCATTGTGTCATGTACGCCACCAAAAATTTGTCGTCGACGTGAATGTGTTTGAAAGTTTCATCTCGAGTTTCGAAGTGTTAGTTAGTAGTACCATTACTGTTAAAATACCAATGTGATGTAGTAGTATATGCCAGCTAGTACAAATGGAAATCACCTCACAACGCACTCCAGATGTCTAAACACAAAGCCCGAGATCAAGTATGTGTCGCTGCCACTTGAAACGAAGTGTAGTTTTATGCTGTTACGGACTTCTCTCCTATAAAGATTGAACTGCAATGTTCCATGACCTAAAACTTAGGTGCTATGCCAAATTTAAGATTGTGGGTGGAAATTGAACGCGCGTTCCACCCGTTCTGAGGACACGAGCTACCACTAGATTAGGGAGGCATATACTCTGCTATCTCGTACCTTGAGAAAGCCGATTAGCATATTTCGGACGATGACTCTGTGTACCACATCTCAATGATCTAGAAAAAACACAAAATACTTGGATATAACTCGAGTGACATTGCATTATAGGTTTACTTCCTTCATCAGCTAGTACTGCTGCGCAATAGGCTTCTTCTTTCTCAACTGCTTATATAAACATTTTCAGTCATAAACCATCTCCAGCACTGAAGTATGAAAAGGAATAACTCCAATAGTTGCTTAACCGCTTGAGTACCACCGGAACCCCCGGGTTGTCTGGCCCGCCCCACTCGCCTCTCACTCACCCACCACGTTTGTATTCTGTGTTTTCACTGCAATATGCTCGAATCATTGGCCTAACCTTCCTTAAATGTTTGGAGGACGCCGTGGCAGAGTGGTTGTGATGTTCGTCGAGGCGCGAGTGGGGTCGAATTCCACCGCCAAACACTCTCCGGTAGTCAACAGCGAACGCTCTATAGGACGCCACGGCCAGGCTATCCTTCGGATTACAGAGACATCCGCTCAAATAGTATTCAATGACATTCAAAACAAAAAATACTATGAAGATGGATAACAAAAAGAATAAAATTATAAAAAAGCAAAAAAGATAACAATAAAAAAGACTCATGATATTAAAAGCGAGAACAGAACGAATATTCAACAGAAAGAACATTATAGAGCAATCAAGATTGCCAAGTCGTATGCAAAACAGCTCACCCTCGCGCGAGAGTTGAACCTTCGTCCCACCCATACCGGGGAGTCGAGCTGCTACTACACCACTGCGGCCATCGCTTCGTTGTCACTCTTGGTCGGAAATTCCATGTCAAGGCTACTTACTTCAGAACGACTTCTTATAATGTCGCCATGCAAGCGGACTTCAAGCAATCGATGGTTGAACAATTATTACAGTAGGTTCTAACACGAATGCCTTTAAAGAGTGGTAGTCTTTCATACCGTATAGACGCCGCAAGTGGCCGCCCACTGGCGTATCTCCTTTCGCTTCTGTTTCTTTTCCATCAAGTCTTTTTGTTCTCCACCCATTCCTTCATGCCGAGAACACGTTGGATCTACATGTTTTCAGTGATCTACAGTAGAAAGATTTGGCCAGTCTTCTAGAATCAAGCGAAAATGGACTATCTGCCAATGATTGCAAACGACTGTGAAGATACTTCTTTTTTAGCTCTACAAGGAAAAATATATGTTCGAGTTCCCATGGGTTTTTTTTTAGACGAAATTTTCTTCGGAATGAGAACAATCCGTATATTGGATTTCCATTCATCGTAGTAAGAAAAATGCGCTGATTGAGAATTGCTCGTCCATTCCAGAAAGTTCCTTCAGTGTTATTGTTTGATTATAGCGTTTTCATATTAACACATTGACGACCGATGATTCACAGGTTAGTAGCCCGCCCCGTCGCGCACGCGGCGGCTTGGCAGCGGGCAGCCCGCAGTGACGCTTTCTCGCACTGACGTCGATAGGAAAAAGGTTGCTGGTTCAATCTCCTAGCACTACGCTTCAGTGTAATTTTTTGCGTTATCCCTTTGCTACAGTACAATATGCTGAAATCACCGACACACCATACCACACGATGTCTCACATGATAACACCGCAAACACAGCAGATCGATATATTGATTAATTGCAGGTCATCATTTATCCAACAGTCTCCAGAAAATCGAACCAGCAACCATCCCGGTCGACGCAGCACAGCACAACCGTCACTGCGGCTTGCTAGCCGTCAACCCGCCGCGTGCGCAACGGGGCAAAGGTGCTCAAACGGTCGTCAATATACTATCGCTCTGGGAAGACTAAGACACGGAGCTAGCCCGCTAGCTGAGCTGGGCAGTCTCTAATGCTTAGTTCTTAGTGAAGCAGGCCATCGCGGGAAGGTTATCCGTTTGATTCCCTCTTACAACGCTTTACTGGATTTTCTGGCGTCATTCTTTGGTCTCAATTGATATCGAAAAATCTTCCAAACATATTTCTTCTAGCAAAGAAAGACGTTCAGATGTCTGATAAATCACCACTTCTTGAGAAAAAATGCAGATTCACTGTGTGACTACACATTTCCAAGTTTCTTCGCGCTTCTTTCGGCGATTGTAAAAGTCGAATTCGAAAACATATTTTACATGGCGTACAGTGGCGCGCAACAGTGTAAATATTACGCATACTGGTAGATCAATTATTAGTCAATTGTTGTGTTACGGTGTAACGATGTACGGTATTGTGTGATGTGATGCTTTTGAGCTGAAAAAAAGAACAGCACCAAAGAACTGCAATGAAGCGTTGTGATAGTGAATTGAACCACAACCTTCTTCCCGATAGGCAATTACACTAACCACGCGGCACCAAGGTACTCTCTCCGGTGCACGCGATGAGGCGGGGATAAAGTCGCGTTCGGTCATCCACAGAGTGTTAACATCTGTCATCTACGTGTTTGAACTGTTCGTTCGCGGAAGAATAACAGTAGAATAAGAGCAGCGGTAGTGCAGTGGTTAACATGCGTCCCAAAGAATAAAACGCAGGTTCAGTTGCTGTGTAAGGTTCCAACTTTTGCATATCACCCAGCATTATTGTATACTAGATCGCAGCTGATTGGACGAGTGATTCACCACTTTCTTCACATAGATGGTCGAGTGTGGTGAGCTCATGAACGCTCCTGGAAGAAATCCGTTGGTTGAACTCCGTTTTTTTATTTCTTTATCAGATATATCAATTAACATGGAGTCCTTCAACATGTAGCAGGTCCGATTTTTTGTAGTAGAGTTTAATAGGACATAGATTTGTAATGATGTGTATTTCGAAACGGGTAGGGTCATAACAGCGGACTCTCTCGATCTTTCTGGATGTTCCGCTTTTTCAGTCACAATTTTTCTGTAAATTATAATAATGAAAGATGAAGGTTCCAGCGTTGATCAATCCCTTCAGATATGCGCCATGCATTAGTCTTCAATTTCTAACCCTTACGAGGTTGTGGGCTCATAGCTTCGGCTCCTGTAACCTTTAACGTGTCTCGTCTGACAGTGGCCACTAATGGAGTTTACCATTGTTGGAAGCAACACGTAAACAAGAGGCCATGGGTCTCCGGTCCCGTAAGGGTTAACTTCGTTCGAAAATATTAAGCGGATATCTGACTTGACTCACGATTTCCCACCAATGCATGAAATCGTACTGGCATCTTCCTGAAAGGTTTGGTACCGAATCAGCGACCCCCGAGGGATGGAATGCTTGGTGAGCCTTGAGCGCATGATCGAACCATCGACTGTTTGAGCACGCGTGTGTCGTAAAACACATCTAACTATGTGCCGCACGCATTCACCAACTAATCAAAGCATCATATGAAAGTGACTCGAATTTCGCCTTCATGAGATTTAATACGCCATTCTTCTACATTTTGGTTTTGTCGTGTTTTCCGATCTTTGATTTCCGTTCCTCTTCTGACTGGATCAAATTAATTCGTGGTTATCGTGGCAGATTTTCAAAATTCAAAACATGTCAGTTCTTTTTACATCACAAGCTCTACGAGACCCAGAGCTGCAACTTCAAATAGGTTTTCTGAGTTAGTAATGCGTGATTTGGTCATGTTGTCGCTCTATCCTTAAATATATTCAACGAGAGATGTGGTGTTGTTCTAGTAGGATCATGTCAACGAAGGACTTTGACAACAGTTCTGTTCGCCCAAGTACGGAGAAGACCAGAACCATAAAGATGTGCAAGATGCAAACGAGTGACAGTCAAGAATTCGAAGTATCGCTGCTATTCATGTCGAAGGCAATCAAGACGTTGCTTGGGGTTGGTCTCTTGATAAGCTCATTCGATGTTAATATGGAGGATTACTAGAATAATAAGGGTAATATGGAGGATAACTGAATTCAGGACCTGGATCTACAAGACGACGACACACCGATTGTAATACTAAACGTCCACTCTAGTGTGTTGAGAAAGGTAATGCATTAAATATTGCTTTCCATCAATTGTAACCATCAGCGGGATTTCTTCTTATCTGTTTTAATACTTTATCTTTGCTTTCCAGCAGTGTTATATGTTATGAGCAAACATATAAGAGTACTGAGCGATGTGCGAGATATTTGGTCGAACTCTAAGTCAAACCCACGTTTCATCAAAGCCAGGAAGCGTGCTACCACTACACCACCGAGGCTACCGCTTTGATACCACTAATTCATCAATATACCTATGCTTACTCTACCAAACTGTCTAAGATTGGTTGTTGACAGTTAAGACAGGATACAAAGAATAAAGTTCTCAGTGTTATTCGGATGACTTTTAACTTCGTTCGAGGTGATTGAATGCATTTCTCGCCATTACAATGGCGCCATTACAATGTGTCGCTCAATAAGAGCGTCCACTGGAATCAAAATTACATAAGTAATCAGCGGTTGTAAAGACTTGATGAACTGGTGTGTTAAGATCATGTTTCCATTATTCAACTCATAAAATAAAGAAGGAACGCAAAATTGGCTCAGAGATGGTTTCAGAGTGGCACAATTGTCGTTCCCTTCTCCACCATACTGTAGTGGGGTGACATGTTATGGATTAACTAGTCGCACTAGTGATTATTGGATTGGAAGATGATTTATGAACGACATCTTATGATTTTCAGTATAAAACCTACGAAAAGGTTCGCAAAATATTTAACATTGCGAACGACTATACGCCCGAGGAAGAAGATTGCGAGGATTAAAAGCGACGGAGGAGGACGATTAGCGAGGATCAAAAGCGACGGAGGAGGAAGATTATTAGGACTGAAAGCGAATGTGTTCCTTGTCAGTAATCGTGTTGATTGTCATTATTTGCCTATCAGTAAACTGTAGGTTTGTTAAGATGTTTCCACAGACGCGATCAGGTAATTCAGGTCACAGACGAATTGTCAGAGCAACAGCCATAGCGAAGCTTACGTCGTAGAAGACGTCCTATGCCAGCTGTAGAGCGATCCATCTATCCGATCCCGATAGATCTGAAAACTTGAAAATGAGATGGCTGCTTAGACCATACCATGTTCACCAATTATCCATTATACCTATGATATTCATCTCAAATATGATAACTTGATACTCCAAAGCGATGCCGTTTTCGAACTTCTCTAATGAGCTTCTCGTCCGATCACATAGTCATTCAAATGAGAAATTTATGATACTACATGATAGCAGATGAAATTAATCGCATATTGCTTGGTTCTGATCTGTACTTGATATCGATATTTAGAGTTACTAATGAATTAAAATTAAGCCGAAATCGAATAGATAAAGGAATTATCGTACTGAATTGTCTTTAATCAAATACGACATCTATAAATGTTTATTCGCAACCAACAAACTACAGACACAAAAAAACTGGACATGCTAGCAGATCTTTTGCCAGTCAAACTACAGCCAACGAACTGCACTGAAAGTACTGAAGAGGTACTACTGACTATTACGAACGTTTCCTGTCAAATCCGAATGCAACACGAGAAGGTGACACCATGGAAAGAGTGATAACAGGAAAGGAGTTCTGGTAGTGCAGTGCTTAGCGGCCCCCCCTCCCCACAAAGGGTGAGGCAAGGGTTCGGCTCTTGCCGAGGGATAAAGTTTTGCATATCGCTGATTGTTTTCGGATATGTAGTTATAGCATCATACTGCTGCTATAAAAAGCGGTGAAATAGAAAGGAGTTGTAAGAAAAGATGGCGAGGAAGACAAATCTTCCAAATCAACTTATAACAGTGGGAACCATTATTGTGGAGCATCTAAGAGTACTGAGTGGTATGCAAAACATCCGATCCTAGGCGGGAGTTGAACCTTTGTCCCACCCATATTGTGAGTTCGCGCTGCCAGTTCACCACAGATGTCACTGCTTCGCCATCACTCTTTCTTTGAAAAATCCAACTTATGGTTACTTACATCAAAGCAACTTCTAAAGTTACGATGCAATTGCACATCAACGCGTCAGTGGTAGATCACTCAACAGAATGGGTCCTGACACGAGCGCCTTAGGACGGTAGTAGCCTCTTGAGTACTGTGTTGACGCTGTGCAGTGGCGAGTTGACGTGCCTCCTCGCCCTTCGTTTTTCGTTTTCGTGAAATTTTATTCCTCTCCCGGTCATTAATTCATAAAAACGAGAGCACGTGCGATTTCTTTCTTCTGTATTCTTAAGTTTATTTGATTTTTTTCGTTTTGCGTTTCTTCTGAAATTTGCCGACGATCGCAGACGACTGTAAGGGATAGCTCTTACTATGCTCCACTAGCATAAATATATGTTCAAGCACTTTTAGAGTTTTTTTAGATGAAATTCTCTTTGAGATAAGAATGGTCCGCACATTTCTTGCCGCCAGGCTCTCGTTCATGAAAGATAAGCTATGAACTTCTTCGATAATTTCTATATATCTTAGTTTTTAATATGTTTTACTTCGTTGCAGTGAGAAAAATGCTTGAAATTAAAAATTTCTCGTCTTTTCTGGAGAGCTTTCCTTGGAGTTATTGACTTTGGAAACGATGGGACACTGCACTCGCCACTTCTGTTTACGTATAATGATAATCAGAAGACTGATTGGTGGCTTGCGTTACGGTGTTAGGATACGAAGAAGTATTGTATGATATGTATTGAGCAGAAAACAAAAGAACAACAGCAGAGAATGCGCAGTGAAGCGTCGTAAGAGGGGATCGAACCAGCAACGTTCTTCCCGGAAGCCCGACATCACCAGCCACGCGGCGCAATGGACCGCTCTCATCCGCGCGCAGAGGAACAGCGCTAGAGCCGTGTCCCGGTCGTCCTCAGAGTGTCAAGATCTCTAATCTGCGTCTGTAATGTTTGAACTATGTGATCTCGGAAAGAGTCGTAGCAGCATAGGAGCCCCTGTGGTGCACTGGTTCGCTGGCGTCCCCGGAAGGTGTGAAACGAGGATTCACTTTCCCACGGGATCCAAGGTTTTCCATATCACTCAACATTGTTCACTCGATCTCAATTGATCACACGATCGACGCAGCATTTTCCTCATGAAATCGGCCTAGTTCGCTCTGTTTATGAAAGTGCTTGGAGGAAAATGTGTTGGCTAAACTCTATTCTCTTATTTCTCTATCGAATATCTGGAATATCTGAATCAATATGGATTTCATGATCAAAAAGCAGTTCCTATATAGAGTTTACCAGGACAAAGATTTCGGAGTAGTGCATATCTCGAGACAAGTAGAGTCAACACAGCGACTCTCTCGATCTTTGTGGGTGCTCCACCCTGTTTTCACAATTTATCGGAAAATTATCAGGATGAATGGTAAAGGTTTCGGCGTTAATCAATCCCTCAGAGTTGCGCTATGCATTCGACTCCAACTTTTGACCGGTTGCTTCCGTGGACCCGGGGGAGTGCCCCACTACTCCACCCCTTCTGTCCTGAGTGGGCGCTGGCCTTGGCCATTTTTCGGTGCTAGACCCGCAGCTCAGTTTTGTAATGATTCACGTGCGGTCTGCGCGAGCGTGTCGACTGCGGATCTTGATGTTGGCACCACTCCTGCACACATAACATCGAGAAGCAGCAGTCGCTACGCCGGTGCATACCGCACGCTAATCTTTCTGATACTTGGTGGCTGGTCCTGCAACGAAAAGTGGCTTTAGTCGGCGTCGACTCAAGGCAGAGGTAGTAAAGTCGTTGAACACGTCTCTGGATCCACGGAACTCAACCGATTCACTCTGTTTGAGGTGATTTGATGCATGCTTTGCCCTTGCAACGACTCACGGTGGCCTGCCGCTGTATCGGGTCAGTGCTGCTTGTTCTCCCAAACAAGCGACCAGACCCGTAACAATTTAGCGACCCCGCAGAAATGGGACTCAGCGATCCTTGAACATATATACTGATCAACCACGTGTGTACCGCATAACGCTTTTAACTTATGCGCCACATGCGTTCATCAGCACCTCATAACAAAATGAATGATGGCACGAATTTGCTAATATCTCGTCTCCAAGCGATTGCAATTCAGCGCCCCCCCCCCCCCCCCTCCTCATATTTTGGTATCTGTGTGTTTTTGATCTTCGATTTACAATTACTTCCAAATGGATCATTCCAGTTTGTGGTTATCGTGGTAGATTTTCGCAATTTGAAACTTAACAGTTCTTCTCACATTACAAGCTTTACGAAATTCAGAGCTACAACCTCATATACGTTTTCTGAGCTCGTAATGCGTCATACGGTCATGTTTTCTCCCTAGCCTTGAATTTGCTTACAAACAATGAGAGGTTATTTTTGCAGCATTATGCCCATAAAAGCAATCTAGCAGCAGCTCTTCTAAGCCCAGCAACGGGAAGAGCTTCAGCGAAAAAATTTACAAGGTACAAACGAATGACAATGAAATATTCGAAGTACGTGCACCCATTATTGTCATGTCGAAGGTCATCGCTACAATGATAGAGGTTCGCCTTTTAATGTGCTCATTCGCTGTTATAATGGAGAATTATTAGAATTCAGAACTTGGTTCTGCAAGATCACGACGAGCCGATTCCACTACTAAAGGTGAATTCCGAAGTGATGAGAAAGGTAATCTAAATTACTGCTTTTTACAAAGTATAATCAAAGCGAAATTTTTTTAACCCTCAGTTCTTTATTCTTACCCTTTTATAGCAATGTTACGATGTCATAAGTCTATTTGTAAGAGTACTGAGTGGTGTGCAGAACACGCGACCTCAGTTGCGTAGTTAAGCCCGCATTTTACCCTTAAGCGGAAGAGCGTTACCACTACACCACCGAGGCTACCGCTTTGCTAGCACTCTATATCCTATGCTTATTCGCTGAGACCCGTCAAAGATTGATAGATAATTATGATAGGATGTACCAGAGAAAGAGTAGCAGCAAAGCGGTGGTCTCCGTGGTGTAGTGTCTGCATGCCCCTTTGTATGGGTGAGACGAGGGTGCAATTCCAGCTTGGAGTAGATTATTTTGACTACCATCTAAATTCTTAGATGCAGATTTCTTTGAATGACGTTAATTTTCACTTTGGTATGATCTTTATGAATTTTTGCTAGTAGAAAAACTGTCAACAGTCAGATCATGTTTGTCGAAGGTTTCATGCTACAACATGCCTTTTTTATATCATAATAGCTGAAACAGTAGACTTCAACTGAAGTAGGTGTCAAGATCCCGACTTCTAATTCTCAAACTCTATCTGGATATTCTGCTACAGGTGCTGCTGTGGTGTGAAAATCATCTTGCAAATGAACGTAGTGCTGAAGGCGAGAGGATTCTAAAGGAGTGGGACGACAAATTCTTCAATGTCGACCAAGCCATGCTCTTTGATCTCATAATGGTACATTACAAGAGGATTTGGAAGTTCATGTTTACGATTAATCTTGTTTAGTATCAGTTATAATTTTGCATTACAGGCAGCCGATTTTCTGGACATTTCCCCTCTTTTTGACGACGGATGTAAGAGGGTCACTGAAAAAATAAAGGTATAGTTAGCTGCAACTGATATTTCTGTTAATAGACATGCATTTATATACATATATATATATATATTTATGCATGTATATATGCATAAACTGCGTACATATATATTCTCACGTATGTAGTGTATTCATATACATATATATGCATATATATATATATATATATGAACATGTGTATATGTGCATATACATACACATACATATGTATATGCGCATATATATGAACATAAATGTTTTTTTACTATTCTACTTTTCACTATACTTACTACGTACACATATGTACTTTTATATATATATGCGTATATACATGTATGTATATATACGTGTGTATATATATGATAAATATAGCGAAAGAGAGAGAGAGAAAGCACAGCTAGCATTTAATGTAGTACATATTTTTTTCATGATGGGAACCATTGCTGGGTTTTCTGTGAGCTCAATTCATAAATTATAGAACGGTTATTTGAAGAAAGAGAATGTACATGAACCTTTTGGGTGCCATAGGCCCACGGCGTTAGCTTCACCCTCTGTCGCGCGCTTCAACCAGTCCGTATCCGCGTGATTAGTACTCCCAGTCAACGGGAAAAAGGTTGCGGTTACTAAACGCTATCACAGCGCTTCAACGCAGATTTGCTGGTGTTACACTTTGGTGTTGATTGGGTTGCCGATCTTCTGTACGTAATTATTACAGTAAATAAAAACGCTCAGTTGTCCGATATTTTCGCTGTTTTTGGTACGGAACGTAAATCCTTGAGGTAAAAGGGTATATACAGCTTTTTTTTCGCATGTATTTCGTCGATGTTGTGAAAGTTGGATTCAAAGACATATTTTATACAGTGTTAGGCAGTGTACTGCGAACCACACTGATCCCTCACGCAGCACACAGCGAGTCACTTAACAAGTGGGACGCGCTGAATTTCGATGTGATAAGTTTCTAGTGCTAGTGGTAGCTTTTTGTGACAGTGATTAGGTGCATACTAAACTGAAGACAAAAAAATAATAATATAAACATGACTGCAGTGAAACGCCATGAGAGAGGACTGAGCCAGCAACCTTTTAGCCATTGTGCGAGTTCGCCAACTACTCGAGGCTACTCGTCGCAGCGCTCTGGTCGTGCAGAATTAACGTCGTGGGTCTGTTGTACCGAAATATGTCGTCGGACTAACACTACGAAATTTCTTATTGGATTTATCTGTATTTTAGCTCCGTATACTGCCTCAAAGAATGCTACTTTTGTTAGATTCTAATATTGTCTCTTTAACCCCTTTATGTGCCCTTCAGTCACAAATCACACTGAAATCGTAATCTATTAAGTAAACAGCAATCAGTAATGATTTGTTTCACTTGTGTTTTGGAATCATCGTTCTATTATTCGATTCACACAATGAGAAAGGACTAAAATCAGGTTCGCAAAATGGTTACCAAGTGGATCAGTTGGCGTTCCTATTTACAACACGATGTAGCGATGTAATATATTAGGGGTTAGCTAGCCGCACTAAAGACAAACGAGTGTTTGAATTGATAATGATTGCTGAACGACATCTCACGATTTTTAGGGTAAAACTACCGAAGAGCTTCGCAGAATATTTAACATATCAAATGACCTCACACCAGAAAAAGAAGAAGAAATACGTAGAGAGGACGCCTGGTTGCAGTATTGAAAGTGGTTCACAGAAGTCTTCTAATGTTCATTCCTGAACTTTCTGATAACTTCGGTTTATTTGTCCTTATGTGCGCAATGAAGTAAACAAATCTGTTAGGCGATGTTTCCACTGACACAATCAGATAATTGAGATGACAGACAAATTTGTGGAGTTATTAGATTAAGAACTACAATTTCACTCGTGTGAAAAATTTCATGAGTTGGATATTCATCTCAGTCCATTACTGTAAAGATTCCATTGCCAAATGCGTCTCACAAATTTTCACAATTACCGTACATATTACATATATTACATGAAGGATCACCAATGTTTCTCTTCTACGATTCTGTCATCTAGAATGGTCACCCGCTGCTGTCACAAATTAGTGCGTCGTTTACCTTTCTCAGAAGGCATTTGATCGAATTCCGCTGATGGCGCGCAATTTTCATACTTCGATAAGAATTTCTTCTTCGTTCAGGGAAAAAATTATTGATTTTTGTGGCTCCAACACTCAGTGGTTTTCTCTAAACTCTCATCTATTTCTTTGGCACAGATAACTCTTCTCATCTACACTTGCACGATCCGTCATCACAATGTTATTGCGCGGATCCCAGTACTTCTAGAATTCGACTCGTATTTTGTCTTCTTCTTGAACGTTGTAGAATACTGATCAAGCATGTCTTCTTGCAATCTCAATGGTGGCCTGGTTGTGGCGTTCCATAGGGCGTTCTTGTTAACTGCCGGAGGCTGTTGGTAGTTGGGGGAGAGGGAGGGCCGAGTGAGGAGGGAGTGAAGCTCAACTCTACACGCGCAACGACGAGCATCACAACCACTCAAACACGGCGCCCCTCATATAACTCTTATATGGGAAGAAAACTCCGAATGTGAAACATAATATCTTTGCGCTCTTATATCGCCCCACAAATACTTAAAAATCAAATCTAGCTTCTTAATCGTAGAGATTTATGCTATCGAATATCACTATAGTTTAATGAAGAGCCGTTCACAGATGCTAGCCGTACAGAAAGCATTCCGAGTGTTAAACATAATTTTATTTTTGCTGCGACAATGCGATGAGATGGCCTTTTCGAAAATTGAGCTTGGTTTTGAAGTCACCAAGAATTGAGCTTTCGAACAACAACTAGGTATTTAATTTAAAAACTTTGTTCAGGAAAAAGAGTCAAAAAGTCCTGCATCAAGAACTATGGACGCCATCCTCGAACGGTTATCTTCGCAGCGTTTATCTATCATAGACATACAGCAAAGATTTTTGAAACTAAATTTACTCAGATCTCGTTGGATCTGAGAACACGTCAGGAGTACGTGATCTGTAATAGTGATCCGAAATGTCATCTATTTCCGAAAACATTACAGTTTCAATGCAGGCTATCCACAAATCTTGAAATAAAGAAAAGTCTCAGTTCTAAGAAAGCGTATGTTTAGAATAAAATAGATACAAACGAAAAACAAGTTCAAGTCCTTTTTAAATTTTCGCCTAACAGTGGTTGTTCTGAAATTCGACGGTCAAAAATTGATATAAATAAAGGACGACTTAAATCACTGAAGGCATTATGCACACATAGTCGTGTTTGTGAGAGAGAGGGAGAGAGAAATTATTAGGGACCGACGTTACACTCTTTATAGATCTAATGATTCGAGATTATAGTATTTATAATGCTTTTTTCGCAGTGTTATGATGTTACATACATAACTAAGAGAATTGAATGGTGAACAAAAACACGGCCTCTGGCGGGAATCGAACCCAGGTTTCATCCTATCCGGGACGCGTGCTCTACCACTACACCACTGAGGCACATTTGCCCGACCACTCATTCTTCAACATCTCTAGGTTAGCCATCAGCCACCAACCTTCAACAAGTTTGGTCAGATATGCGATTTCGCTTATAAATCCCGTTAAGCTAACAGCCACTGTCATATCTAACAACTCGAAATTATAGTATTTATACTGCTTTTTTCGCAGTGCTATGATGTTACTTACATAACTAAGTTGTTTTTGTTTTTGTACACCACACAATTCTCTTAGTTCTTTATAGATCGTTTGTTCTACTATAGCTCATAGATGTTCTTGCGGAGGACCAAATCATCAAAACGAAACATCAATTGGACGGTACACTTGTCTAAGTGGATGAGGAGTCGGCGCGAGAGCCTGCACTTGCCTTTATGGAGAAACCGTTCTGCTTTTCGAGAGTCTGTACCATGCTCAAATTTTCTGAAGGCAATCTGACCATCTCTTCCTACGGACCCATGAATGACGCTTATTATAATACAAAATGTCATCATTAAGCCATTGATATGAGAGCACTTTTCGCTTGAGGGAGCAAATGAATTTCAACCTTCTTCGTTGTACAAGCATTTTTCATAGGAGTGTTAGCAATCATTCGAAAGCTCAAATCTTCAGCTACTACCATACTTAACCTGTTCTCAAAACACACTTTCATAACGCTGCTGAATTCATAATAAAAAAATGTTTACATCAGCCGCGAGCCGTCATTTTTGTCACTCGTATAATTTGCTGGAAGAACGAAAAGCATATGAACGTTTAGAGAAAATTTCGTAGTATCTGAGGCAGTCGTTGTGTGCGGAGTTCCTTTCAAAGCGGAGAAAAAGTTTTCAATTGAATAACAAGTTGCACCCCACATTCTCTACCCCCAGGTCATCGATCAATCGTCCCTCCCGCCCGTGAATTGGGAGGTCAATATGCTGCCTAATATGTGAAATTCGACCATATTTTCCCTGCTACGCTGCAGTGGAGCAGTCTATCCAGAAATGTTTCTCCTATAGCGCTATCAAAAGAGCTTCTTCAGAAATCAAACATATATTTGAGTTCTTCCAGACATGTGCTACCGAAAGAGTACAAGCAGTTCTAAGAAGGTTATTGATCAACGATGTATAAGCGAGGCAAAAACGGGTTGTCTAGTGAAACATAATTTTATCCTGGGTACTACACGTTTTGTAAGGGTGTTTCAAAAAACCGGCTATATGGAGCTGTAACCAGGGATTTATTCTTTCGAATGATGACTGAAACTCCTATGAAAGTTTTGTACAGCCAATGATGTCGAATATTGAAATGTTCCTTTATGACCTAAAAGCATCACGAAATCTATCCTAAATACTACCGTTTTATTATTGACCTCTTCCGCAAACATACTCCCGACGCGGCCGGTTGTTATAGAAGCTTGCTAGGATCACTGCATCTAGCCTTCTTACCTTACTATTCCGTACCTTATACTAGGTATTTAGCCGATTCCGTATTGTATGTACGCTAAAATGTGCATGGATACGGTATTCAGGGCCTAATCTGCGCCTCTTGAGCCTTTTTACCCAGTTCATGAAATGAACAATAGAGCGGCGATTTGAAATTAGGCCGCCTAGCCCTTTCTGATTACTGATTACAAATAAATGCTAATTTCTATGCGAGATTATGATTGAGCGCTATGGAAGGTTAAGATGAGGCTTGTCGCCTATTGTTGAAGTAAGCGATGGAGATCGATTAACACTATAATCTTATTCTTTATATGACACTACTTGAGTATTACTGGTATAGGCTATCCAAGCAATTGTAGTACGTCAAATTTCACAAAAATGGGCCACTCGGCAAATTTCCTGGTTAAGCACCGCTCACAATTTTTCATAATGTCGATCGCAAGGTAATCTACTTTGCAGCAATTATTCCTTCTACCTTTACTGGTAGAACTTCTATTGAAACAGTTGTGGTCATGTATATTTAGTGTTCCACTAGACCATCCGATGCTTCTCGCCCTTCCACCAGAAGGAAGCAGCCTTTATTTGATCTCAAATGTTACACGTACATTGCTAGGGTAACTGCCATAATGAAGCTTACGTAGTAGTCGTGCTAGGTCAGCGGCAAAGCGATCCATTCATTCGATCCCGATAGATTTGGTAATGTGAAAATGAGATGGTCCCATGGACCGTGCCATGCTCACTGATTATTAATAGTAAAATCATTTAAAATGTGACAATTTATTACTTTAATGCGATGTTATTTATAAGTTTTCTCCTAAGCTTCTGCATAACTCACGTAATCATTCACCTAAGTAATTCATGCTCTTACATGATAGCAACAATCTGACCGCAGCAATCATTCAAATGGTTGCATAGTTTTAATCTGCATTTGATATCGATTTCAAAAAAATCCATTAATGAGTGAAGACCGAGTTGAAATTGAATTGACATGTGTAAATGTTGAATCCAATTGTCTTTGATTCAATACCACATGTATAATTGCTTGATTGCAACCCACGAACCACATCTACTTGGAAGGTCTGTCTTCACGAGTTGAGGCGAGCCTGGCACATGAAAATGTGCTGATTTAGCAGTTTTATTTTCGCGAACCCCGAGCTAAGCTTAGCTAAGGTTTCCTCAGGTCGCCATCACACTGAAGCAATCATCGGCTCTCGTAGACCAAAAGGAGATTACCACCTTGCGTCTACTAACTGCTAAGACGGCGTTCATTCCTGGTACTGTTTGCTCTTAGCTGAACTTTCCAAGTGGAGACGTCCAACTCCTTCTCAACTTGGGTAGACTTGCTAGGGAATTGAACCTTATTCTGTACTTTGCAGTCCGACACCACGAAGCATCTCCCACCCCCGACGAGACGGTAAACCATTTGAGACGGAATATATACTTTCAAAAATGAAATAAATGTAAGCTAAGAAGAAGTTGGATTTGCCCAAACGTTAGCCATTGAGTTTGATGAAAAGCCGATAAAAACTACGTCTTAGCTTAACATGAGATATTCGTATCAAATTTATAGATTTTTCAGCTACATCCCTTTAGCTTTCAGTACCGCTGAGATGACATCATCGTGCTGGTCTAGGAAGAGGAAGAGATGAAGCAGTAGGAAGGACAAAGCAATGAATAGATTAGTTTCTCTACGTACAAAACTGCAAGAAGCTCACATGGAATTATTTTTATTCAATCACTCTAGCGGTGGTAAGATTTCATAGATATACCAGGTGATGTAGAGTGATGTGCAAAAATTTCACGTCAGGCGGGACTCGAGCCCCAACCTCACTCTGTCCGGGAACGCGTGCTCTAACCCGTTGCACTATTGGCATCCATTTTGCACACCACTTTTTCTACGCTACAGCTCGTCAATAGTGCAACGTGTTAGAGCGCGTGCTCCCGGATAGAGTGAGGTACGGGTTCGAATCCCGCCTGACGCAAAAGTTTTGCACATCACTCTACATCACTGGATATCACCTGTATCACCTGTCGTCCCGTTGATCGTCGAGTGACTCGAGCGGGTACCAGCAACTCTTCCATTTTTTCCTATCGCGTGCAAGAGTAGCCCAGTAGGTCCTGCTCGCTCTAGGGATTTGCTGAGCATCATATCTTTCTTATATCCCTTTCGTGAAGAAATCGGACCAGCGGGTCAGTGGTCTTTCTCTAGAGCGCTTGATGTCAGGAAACCAGTCGGTAACGGCTCCCATCCATCAATTGTCGTTGAAGCGCATCACATGTCCAACCCACCTTATTTTCGATATTCTGGCGTGTCGAACGGCGTCTCTGATCTTCGATCGTTGCCTTAGGTCGGAGCTTCGGTCCTTTCTCTCATTTGCGAGATAAGGCATACTTCTAGCATCGACCTTCCGAGTGCGCGTTCAATAACACCAAGTGATCTTTCATTCCGCTTACGTAGCGACCAGGTTCCTGCTGCATACGTTAGGGCAGGAATAATCGTCGAGTCGAAAGGTGGGCACGAGGTCGGATGTTCTTAGTCCTCCTCACTACATCTTCGATGTTCTTAAACCTCCCCAAGCTTCTCGTTTCCTTCACTGGATATATTACTGGAGAAAGAAGTGATATCGATGAGCTCTGTTCTCTCCGAGATCAATCCCGTTGATAGGGTGATCGCTCATAGCACCACTACGGCTGCAAAATGCAAAAACGTGGCTAGGAGACGGCAGATCAAGCGCCTTGATGGTGCTGTGGGTCAGACGTGAATCGCCGATAAGAGCAATCTCAGGTTGAACGCCACATCAGGCTTCGCGCTTTTGATCGCAACTGAGTGCCTCGTCGATGAACCACTTGCTTAGATTACAAGGCTAGTACAAAACTGATGAAAGTTTGAAACGGCTGACGTTTCGATGCGTTCGGCGCGCTATAGATCCTTCCGGACGAACCAGTCCCGATCCATCCGGAAAAAACCCCATCATTGACCACCACAGCTTATAGCCCAATGGACATTTTGTGCGAAGACAGCTGTGGTACTACTTCCATCGTCCAGCCAATCAGCAGCGCTTGACAGCCACAGAAAGTCCAGCCCTAAAATCCCCCCAATTTCAATTTTGCGCCATTATCAACTGATCGATACAATCCTCCCGCCCTCTTCCTGTTGACGCTTCCGGTGGGTTCTGTCATTGTGGTCAGTGGTCGCTTGTTGTCCGGTCTGATAGTCGGCTTTTTGCTTACATGTTTGTTTGTTTGTTGCTTACCCTTTGTTTACTTGTTTACCTTCCGTTTCGTTTATCATCTTTACCGTCTTCTAGAGTGGATTTCATTTGCAATAAAGCCATCCATCTATCTACTGGTACGTGTTCTCGGTTATACCATCACTAAACATTCCTACTACTCCTCAGGCAAATGCTTTTTCCCCACCGGATGTGCCAGGTATTCTTGGTTTTTTCTTGTTTACTTGTTTATTTGTCTATCATCTGTTTGTTTGTTTGTTTGAACTTTCGATCCTTAGATCTTCTTTTTTTTCTAATTTTCGTCGAGATATAGTCATCGGTGATGGGTAAAATGGCATAACTCTATACCACCGATGACCATCGCTCGGCTACCACGCCCCGGTTCAATTCCCACCTGAGTAGAAAGTTTTGCGATATTATTTAGCATACTTGTATAGACTTTTCCGACAGAAATATTATATTGCCGTTCCTACAAGAACGCATGTGGCGCAATAGTTAGAGGTCCTCTGCGTTGCACGCAAGGTCGGTGGTTCGATCTCGTGCTCATGGCTCACCAGCTCACCAGCAAAAAGTTGTTACTCGATTTGTCCAATAGAGCGTTTTTTGTAGAATTAGGCACTTATTTTGGGAAATTTACTTTTTGATTTACAAGCTGTACTTGATCATACGACAAAGATGACTGGAGCAGTACGCATAGATCTCAACACATTAAGTTTTTGGTCATCTCTTCTCCACGAAGATCTTATTTGAACTTTCTTTTGCTCAATCCACAATTTTTTCGAGAAATGTTGCGAGTGTCAGTCTATAACCATTTTATGAGCCTTACGACTTCTAACACGTTAAGGACCGCGTTGTTATTCCATCTAGCATGCCGTGGTCGCCTTTGGCCCCGCTCCAGTAGGAAGTGATGGCTTTTCAAATAAGATTCAGTCTTTTATCACCATCAAAGGGGAGTTTCAGGCCAATAAAAACTAGAAAACTGATAGAACAGACCTCGATACGATAGGTGTTGCAGAAGTAACGTAAATGCTTCCTCCAAAACACCGAATTTTTGAGAAGGAAAAAATCCTCGAGTCCTTCAAATTGATAAGTGCGCTCTCCTTCTAATCATCTCCAGGTGCCTAGTAAAAAGTCCAGCATGAGCTTTTTCTAGAAGTCTTATGTACATAAAACGCATTTTCAAAGCATAATTCCTGAGCTTGTTTAAAGAAATGTAAACAGAAAGAGGTGGAACGCGCCGCTATGCTATCGATGTTGCTTTCGAATTACGATGTCGTGATTTTTAGGACAAGTAAACGCTCTTTTTTATTGAAACTGCGCCCATGGAAAACCCTCTAGCACTATCCTATCCTTTTGCAGTGATAAAGTGACTTCAAAATCAAAATTTTGCTATGTAAATACTAACGAATCTGCGGCGAAGTTCGAACTAACAATGGCTAAATTCTCCAAATACAAAACATAGCCATCTTTCTGTTAGTAAAACATCTTTTGGAGTCTTCTCAGAAACCAGATTCATTTCAAGATCTGTTTTTATCGAACCATCGATTGACCATGAAGTCATAGCTATAGTGAGAAAAAATGTCATATAAGAGCTTGAAATTGGGTTATTTTGGAAGGATGTCTTCTTATTGCAACGTAGGGAATTGTTGGTCATTAAACGTTCTTTTTATTAAAGCTTGTTCTGTGTTTTCCATCATTGATGTTGATAATGATGTCTTAGAACTCCACTTTACCCATTGAATTCTCTCATTTCAACTGCGGCGAGAGCCAATGTCAATTGCCTGACAGACGATGCGGCTATCGGTGAAATAAGATTTCACGCGTTCGGTCCGCAACGTGTGAAAAAGCTGTGATTTGGGCGATCTTATTACTGTCATCATAAGGACTGAGGCTGATGGAAAAGGTAATAGGGTATTCTTGCTAGCTACAAATGAGAACGGGATGAGGGTGTGCACTGCTTCAGAGACCTAAGTACATCAATTCTGCTTAATATGAAACTTTGGTTTTCTACCCATTGTGCAACACTGAGGCGTTGGCTAAAATAGTTAAAAATTTCGATTTGGCTTATCAGTAGTTAGGCGTTACAGGGAATCTGTAAGCTTAAAGCTATCAACCAAGTTCCGACGTCCGACATCCTCTGCAACCATACCTTAGCAGGCTGACAAATGAGAATCTCACTTCTAGTGTTAAAAAAACCGTGTTCGACAACATTGAGAAACCTAAACCGAAACTTTATGGAAATGTAAGTTAACTCTATTTGAGTTGGCTTGATTTTATTTGTGCTAAAAATTTGAGTCAGAGGAGCCAGAGTGCTCTGGTCGTCAAATGCTTTCAGTCGTAGTCATTTATGTTCTTTTGACTTGAGTGGATACTCTAGACGAACAATGAATCGTGATCGTCGGTGGACGAGAAAGGGAAGCTAACTTCTCTACGTTTTGAGCTAACCTTCATATGACAGATTCAAGTACACGACAACCGGATATGTTAGCGAGCGCAAAAAGTTAACTCTGCTGGTTCCATTAGATGGAGCCAGAGCTTTGATTGTAGGCATGTCCACATCGCGGGATTTGTATCCTCTGCAGGAGTAATATAGAGATTTAGCGCTTGTAAAGCTGCCAAAAAATCCTTTCTAACTGGTACTATAAAACCATTTCTTTCTTATTATCGCTGTATAATGTGTATTGCTTCACAAAATTTCTCTGCCGTGATCGGTCGTGTCCTTGATTTATTTACACACTTATTTCAACAAAGTCATTAAAATCCTATAAAACTAACACTGCTTGAAAAGATAACTTGGGAACGTGTCACGTATTATCCAATGTTAATGAGAAAAGCTAAAAGGGTCATACTACGATTCATAAGTAAGGAAATTTATTTGCAAGAAATGTTTTACTTCGGAAAATCACCGAACTAAAGCTCAACACTAATGACAAGCAGTCAATTCAAACATTTTAGAACGACAGCGGAAGAGAGTGGACGATTCCGTGAACCTTTGAAGAATATATGCAGAAGAATGACTCTGGCGATTGGAACCTCATTCCCACCATCGTATCGCCACCGCAGCAACCCAGAACGGAAAGGTGAGCGATCATCATTGCTCCTTACCTGCGTATTGTCCCGTCTTGTCTCAGAATTCGACGAGCTTCTGAAGCCATTGTTGGCTGCTCGTAGCGATATCTCAAACTTGCGAAAAAACCTCGATGAAAATGGCTGGACTATATCTGTTCTTTCACGTGATGGCGACGACTCATAAACAGTGGATGATGCCTTCGACAAAATCATCTGCTTTTCAGAAGATAGGTAGGCAGAAAAGCTTGTAAACGAAATTAAACTTGGCCTGCGGAAAAAAATGGTTTTATCTAGTCTCGTTAACGATCTCTTTGATGAAGTTCTATTGATGAAAGGTTGTTGGTGTTTTTCACAGAGTTATTTCATGAGCTTGTTGGTTTTTCGATAGCTGAAACATCTGAATATTGAGCTGTACTCAATTCAAGCGCTTTAATTACATAATTCAAGAGAATTTGAGAAACGGAAGTTATTTGTTTTGAAGCTCTGATTCAAACTTGTAGCTTTCAAATAACAACAATAGGTGAATATTATCGCTGTTGCTGGACGGGCCGCCAGAAGATTAGAATTCTATTAAGCACCCGAACTTGCGTCGTGATCGTATTATCTGCTAAAGTTCAAATATTTTTTATTAGTTATTTCCTTATTACTTGACGCGTCCACTGGTAGTATGCGTTTGTGATGTCAAATATCCAATCTCTAGACTGATAATTCTCTTTACTGGGAAATGGTTTCAGGTTCCAGCAGGCTGTCGCCGACTTCTGCAGTGGACACCACTTGTGATTCCATCGTCAACGATAATATTTCTCAGTCCGTTGACAAACAACAAAACAGAAACATCGACTCCCATCACGTCTACCCATCCACGGATTCCAGATCGGCTGGCAATTTCGCTCGGGTAAGTAGATGGTCTGCGCCAATGTTGCATCAATGACGGCAGCGAATAGTAGTTTCCGGTGTCAATGTACTCTATGAAAAAATACACATGTTTTTGGAGTTTTTTCGTATTTCTTTAGAATGGGAGTATTTTCAAAGTGAACTATGGCACGTAACGGTTTTAGATCACCACCTTTCATGGAAGAGACAAAACGTTTGTCATCTTCGTCCACCTCTACTGTAACGTCATCCGATTCTTCTCAACTGTCTTCTATTTTGGTGACCAAACCCAACGCAGATAAACCGAAAGGACGTGTGACCTTTGCCGATGAGGTGACGTTGAGTTACTTTCAACCTAACTCTTGTGTTATCTTTGTCTTTCAGATCATTTCCCTTATTCTCACCCTGTTTGAACTCCTTAAGAAAAAAGCGCTTTTTGCTTCGTTCTACAGCTTCGGTGGTCACTCGACAGCTTGAATCTCGAGGTTCCCGATGGTGTACTTTATTTTTAAAATGGCTCTCCTTCTACGATGTGACAGTAAAAATGAAATCATGTTTCGATGACCAAATATAATTCTTTTCATTTTTTCACCGCCTTTAGCGGTGGTATGATAGAGATAAATAAATGAATAAATAAATAAATTGAATACAAGCATAAATATAAATAGAATCATGTTTGATCATCGACACCGAACATCACTCTACTCAACTGGGAAATATGTCTCACACTTGGGCATTTTTCTCTGTGAAAATCTTTCTCTAGGCTTTCAGTAATCCTCGACTGATCAAATTTTGACGATTTCAAACGCGTATTTCGGTTTTTCGAAAAGATTTCTCGTTGTGATGTAAATGAAAGTAGATCTGCATCACATGCGTCACGAGCTCCTTGCTGCGATATGTGGATGGGATTTCCCCAACATTGGCATCAATCCATCGCGCTTTCGAAACATTACACTCACTCTAACCGACAAGAAATGCCTCCCTAGTGCTTAACCTAATCTTCTTTTGGCAGTTATTACGTATTGAAAAGCCTTTTCTCAATAATCAAGTGAAGTATTTGAATCGTCGAATTTTTGCTATCGAATTAATCTAAAAGGTTTAAGAAAAGCTTTGTCCAGCGAAAATACCAGAGCGAGAAACATTATTTTTTCACCATCACAACGTGAAAAGAAGGCCTTTTTGAAAATAAAATGCAACATTAAAATTCTTGCGATCTAAGCTACCAAATGACTACTTAATCTTCGGAAAAAAAGCAAGAAAACTCGTTTTACCCAAGGGGCTGAAATAGGATGAGAACGGAAAAGTATCGACAATGAGAATGAGTAAGCAATTAAACTGTATCTTCAGATGGTCCGGGAAGTATTTCGCACAAATCAGAGGGCTGGCAATGGGGCAGCGACTGGCGCCTAGCCTAGCGATTGCCTTTATGTCGAAAGTGGAAGTACCAGTGATGGATCTCCGGCCATTACTCTACTGTAGGTATATAGATGACTGTTTGGTTATCTGCTCCACTCAAGAGGAGCTAGATAATTGTTTTAGATTGTTGAATGAACAGTCAGAGTATATAAAGTTTACCCGTGAGATACCAAAAGATCATTGGCTTCCTTTCTTGAACGTGCAAATAAGCTTAAGCGAGAGCGGCTACATCACAAAGTGGTACCGGAAGCCAAGTAGTAAAAATATCCTGGTTCACTATCTCTCTTCTCATCCCTCACATACGAAAAAGGCGCTAGTAAAGAACATGTTTCGAACAGCAGCCAGCGTATGTACTGGGGAGGAGCAGAGAGAAGAATCCGTGAAATTGGCTCGGGAAATAGCCACTTCTAATGGATATGAATTTGTAGCCCCTCGGCTTAGGTTTAGAGGAAATAGTGCGCCTCCAAACGAAAATTCGAATGAAAGGAAAATCCCGTTCATACTCCCGTTCTTTTCAAATGAGATTAGTACAGCTATAAAACGCTGTTTGAAAAGAGCGGGTTTAGAGCAATCGGTGGCTCTTATTGAAATACCACCGAATACTCTAAAACGCCAACTAGTTCGCAACCGCTTATATGACCGTCTCTGTATAATGAAAGATTGTAAAATATGTCCTAACGGCAGAGACGGTGATTGCACGAGCGTAGGTACAGTCTACCTAATCTCTTGCAAAGCGTGTAGCGATAAATATATTGGCGAAACGGGTAGGCCGCTCTATGCCCGTATAGAAGAACACCTAGCTGATAAGCGTCTTAAAAGACGGAACACCCCGTTAGGGACGCATAGAGAACAGAAACACGACGGAGCTGATTTTGAGATTGAAGTCACCATCCTTGCGCAGGAACAAAAAACATCAGCGCGAAAACTTCTTGAAGCACTTTGGATTAATACCACCAATCCAACTATGAACCGCAGGGAGGAATGCCTTGTTATCACACGTGATTTTAGTCAGTATATAAGACTGTTATTTTGATGTGTAAGGTGCATTACGAGCCTATGTGATCTCCTTGCGGTTGTCTCCACTTGAATCATTCAGTGGAACACATATAAAAAGCGGTGAGTATGTTGAGAGTTGATTTTGTGCTTGATGCGATTGAAATCTAGGTCTGGTGATTTTTTCTAAAAGAGTATTGGAGGTGTTTGGCTTATTGGATTGCGGACAATTTGACCTTTCCAGGCTCTGAAGAAGGCGAACTGCCGAAACGTCAGCTGTGAATAAACTTTATTATAACACCTCGTGTTTTGCTTAAAGAAGGAAAACAGCAATTAAAGTGTCTTTGTGCCCTGTCGAAGGTCACATTCATCCAGTGTGCCACGCTTTCTCGGCGTTACACTTTTTCTATGATGCCTAACGGATTCAAGTTGGAGCTTTGTGGATGTTATCAATTCATATCAGTGACCAGTAGTGTATCCTACGAACATTCAAGTCATAGATCACTTATTTCGCGGTCATCACAATCACTACTGGACTTACAACAATCTGACTGCTGATGTTGAAATAATTCAGCCTTGCAATCGTCCATCTGTTTCGTCGTTGAATGACTCGAATTCTATGTACTCGAAGCGCTTACCGAATAACGGATTATCATCAAGCGGATTTCCACAGCCACCAATCCAACGCCTACAAGAAACGAAAATCATTGAATAGGACGAGTTGGAGTCAGTTGTTAGTGATCGAGAAAGCCTATATCAGGTACGTATGCTGCAACACTATTAAAAAACTTCACTAAATGATTGTCTAATAAGTAACTGGAGCACTTAACTTTTTAATAATCTGCTATACTTCGTCTGTTTCTTGTTCCGTCCTTGCCGTTCCTTCATATGCTCGTTATCTTCTCACTTTTACATTTTTTGCTTTACATTAGAGGTATTTTCTTTTATGAGGATAGCTGATCTTCAGGACTATGCGTATTTGGACGACGCTGTGCCTGGACGTTCGAATACAGGTGTTGACTACACAGTCAACAATGACATAAACGATGAAGTAAGATTTCATTCAAATCACATTTGCATTATGGTAGCAAACGGGGCGAGCCTTTGATCTTGACTTTGAAGAATTATGTAGAACTCAAAGCGTTCCATTTTGATTCAATCTCTGAGGGTTCTGCCATATTTCTGATTCCATTTGCGGCATCGTTAGAGATATTGATTGCTTTCTCAGTCTATAATTCCTGAAGATCTGTGTAGTAATAATTCTCAATAACATGTATGCGATAGAAACCCATAGACGTATTTTTTTGTACACGGAAATTTCTCCATTACCTTTTTCGAAAGTGGACTGAAAATCTTGCATTTTCGAAAAATCTGAACTGAATCGCTATACATTGTACCATCATCAGGAAATGCCCTACGTAACACCTTGGCTCGGGATCCTCCGAGATTGTAAGGGGATTTGCCAGAAGAGCAGTCTACGTCATTCATCAAGAAAACGAAATTTCGAGCGGTAGTCGAATTGTAAGAAGACCTATATGGAGAATGCATGCAAAAAAAAACGAGTCGCTTGCATGAAGTGTTAGGAATCCCACAGCGAACTGTCGAGACAGATCGTGTCAAAATTCAAAAAAAAATTTCCTTCTTTTTCTGAAAGACAACAACTTTGATGCAATAGAATTTTTTTATCTATTCTCTTATCGGTGTGGTATGATGCTTCAATAAACCTAGTGATGTAGAGTGGTGTGCAGAATTTTTGCGCCAAGTGAGACTCGCACCCAATTTTCACCCTACCCGAAGACGCGTGCTCGTACCGTCGCACATTTGTCGCTTTACCCTTTAACACTACTCAACATGACTGGGTTTCAAAGCGGTTGATCTAAAAAGAATTCTGTTTGATCACTCACTACCCAATATCTGTCAGCGCGAGTGGATTCACTGTCGATACCGTCTACTCACGCCAGACCGTTGCCGCTTGGTTTGACAGATAGATGCTTTGTAGCGTAGAAAGAGCGGTGTCAAACCAGGCGTTGGTAGTGCAGCGGTTCAAGCACGTGCCTCCGAATAGGATGTTTTGTGGGTCCAGGTCTCACCTGATCACGGCAAAAGTTTTTATGCAAAATTTTTCTTCTACGAGTCTGAAAATAATATAGTATCAATCCAGTGATTGCTCAAGTGCGATCCAACTTATGCGACCATAGAGTTCCATCGAAGCCGATGTTGTCTTCTGAGTATTTAATTATATTCTCTCGTAAGATCACTCACGACAGGAAAATTCAATATTTCCATTCGAAAGTTTGGAATCAGAGCCTTCTGTCATTTTCCTGGATCTACAAATCAGTATTAGAACTGTCCGAAAAGTAAAAGCACTGATTTATACATTGATGGATCATCTCAAACCATTATGCAAGCCATGAATGCCTTTAATCGGCTCTACGATGTTGCAACAGATCAACTGCATAAAGCATAATGATTGAGCAGTGTCGTACGCTTTCTACTCTATGCCATATCTATAGCATAGTAAAGTAAAAAAGGGAGGTACTGGAGAATTCATACACAAACAGTTTCACTGACTGAACTTCGTTGCGTCTTGACAAATCTTATACTTCTTGCATCGTGCAAACATTTTTTGCAATACCGTTCATGTTAATCGAAGCCTTTTTTGCAATGGAACATTCTAATCTTCTGGCGCGCAAGGCATTTTGTATACAGTCCGAGAAAAAAAAACCCTGTTTTAGAACGACATCTTTGTTTCAGTGATTTCTGTGACAAGGAATTATTGTCCGTAAGGAGCGGCGCATCAGATGGGCAATTATAAGTGCATGTGTCCCGCAGTTACATTTTCCTTCTTTACTGACGGAATCAATCATAGGCTGCTGTTCACGAAATACTAAATGATTTCATCATTAGTGAGAATGTTTGGCTAATATGACTTCCCACACGAACACCAATAAAGATTAAACGTCCTGTTGAATTTGCACTTTCCTCATTGCAGATTCTTCGAGTTCATGTTCCGATCTTTATGGTCAAATTTCATATTCAGGATCGTCAACTTGCTCGTTTCTACGCTCCAAAACTCGATCAACATATGGACTCACTTTCGTTAGCCGTCGAGGGTTTCTTAGGCACGGTAGAAAACAATCTACCCCAAGGGACTTTGTTCAAAAAGGAAAGCTGGTATGCTATCGTTTGTGAACCCTTCCATCATAAGAGTGTTCATTCGAATTCAAATCATTCTGGCAGCTCACAAGCTGATTTACATCGGGGACACTGTCTCGCAGTGTGTATTGGATCGTACTATTAGTAACAGTTTACGACAATTTGCTGATAGACTATGTGAATTACTTAAGGAATGCGTGAAAGCCATGAAACTCGCATCAGAGGAGGTACGGTTTCTCAAATCAGTTTTGGGAACATTCTAACGTTGAACACAGAACCTTGCGAAGCATGTCTATCTGAAATCTATGACAAAGTTCATACGTTCGTTAGAGGTGA
Source organism: Parelaphostrongylus tenuis (assembly GCA_019055375.1). Classification (NCBI taxonomy): domain Eukaryota; kingdom Metazoa; phylum Nematoda; class Chromadorea; order Rhabditida; family Metastrongylidae; genus Parelaphostrongylus; species Parelaphostrongylus tenuis. Next base: position 373 of record JAHQIW010004293.1, on the reverse strand, counting down.
AATTTCTATGCAACGCGTGGTGTCATTGCAATCATAACACGCGCATTGACTAATTGGTGCCAGTGCGCATCAAATACTGCATTTCTTATGTCCATATATAGGATAGACTTAACATAGAACAATCATTTCATATCAGCTTCCATGGTTAAAATGTAAATCGTTGAAAACGATGTGCTTGTATATCGGACCAAAGCAATATATACTGAAAGGTAGCCTACGTATCAGTCATAGCCATAGAGAAAGTGTAAAAAGTCCAATCGAACGGGGTTCCCTCCACTGAATTTGACTCTGTTTGACGAAGGGCATTCGTTTTCGACAACTGTGGACTTCCGATTCGAATCAACACCATAATTTAGACCTAGTTGTAAGTAAT